>JAVFBZ010187645.1:0-14812 GCA_032466195.1 Katharina tunicata
AAGTTACGCAGAACAAAAGTGAATATAACAAAAACTGTACCGTACGCTTGCCGTGCAGTTAATTTAAAACATTCCCTGATAAATGATCCACAGGAACGATTAATTCATGAATTTCAAATTCAAATTGACTTTCTGTTTAGTTACTAGTGAATTGCGAATAAGAGGTATTTAGGTATTTTTTAATGTTCTAGATTCATTTGAACACCCTGACGCTTTTTCTGTCGATGGACACCATAGTTTTAGCTGCCACGTGATTATGTCTAATAATGTCAGTACAGAACTACTCCGGTGAAAGTATATAGTAACCGAATAACAAACGTGAGACGGTTTTCACAAAAAAAAAGTGCGCATTGGCTTCGAACAGATTTTGACCAAGTTGAGAAAACGACGAAACGTCTCTGAAATATTATTGTACATTGCCTCTTGGACTTGCCACTGTATTGATCGGACTTTTTAGCCCTGGCAACTGGATACTGTGCACGGTATGGTGAGCCGGATATTTGTCAGAGGTTCAACTGGCACGCCTATACTTTGCTGAAAAAACAATCCGAACTTGTCTGGAACTAACGTTACAAACACCACCTGGCTTTAACTTCAACACTCTATTAGAATGAATTAATGTTTTGGCCAACCAGATCATCCAAACTTACAACAACTAACTCTGCTCTACTCCTGGACAAAGATTTGTTTGCTGACGTTGCGGTAATACTGTTGAAGGAAATTTGGTAATTGTCACAACGTTAGAAAATAAATCGTTGTTCAGTAGACCAGACTGTTATTACAATGCTGCTTAATACTTCTTTTTTACTTCGGTTTAATAAAGACATGTTAATCGAACAAAGGTTTTTTAAACATTGTTGATATTATTGTTGAATTAATGAATGAACAAAACTATTTATTTTCTTAAGTGGATAAATATAAACTACGTAGAAAAAAGAGTAAATACTTAGAAATATACAGCGATCTTAGGGCAGACCTCAGGAATCCCGCAGTCTCTATAAACGCAAAATCTTTGGAAGGTAGGCCTATTTTGTTAGAAATGCTCTTTTATACGAGTCACGTTTTTCTCCTCTGACTGATCGCCGTCCTGGTAAACTATATTCAAGAGCGCGTTGCCGTGATGAACAATACTCACTGGCTAACAATTGAAGTGTTTCAGTGTCATCATTGAAAGAATACATGCTATTGGTTTCCCACTGAATTGTTTTCTATGATATTTGTTATTTACAATTAGGTTTGACAGCTATCGTACTGTTGTCAGAATGATAAGAACAGCTTCCAATACAGCAAACTTATGCTATACGTAGTCATAACAAACACTCAAGAAAGACATGTTCTAACACAAAAAAATCATAGATTTTTTCATTTTATCCCCGGACAAAGTTTGATCGTGAGCGAAATTACAGAGGATAAAACTTATGGTAATCTCTTACTGTCATACGTTTTGTTTGGTGAAAGAATAAGCGGTGCCTGTAAACTATCACCTTTAATATCGAGCATATATCTATTGGTTTCAGCCGTTCAACAAGTATATCGTTGTTGTTTTTGTCAATCGCCCAATTCACAATTTCGATACATGTCTTATTTAATGGGCGTTTGATGTCGGTGGAAATACGCCAGTGGCAACCTGTCAAAAGCGCAAACAGTGTCAACTGTAATGGCTAGCTTTTCATGTCCAGCTAAATGTGGAGTAACTAGAAGGCATGTGTACGATCGAGCTCTAAAAACACTTCAGTAAATGGGGTTCCCCTTCCGGCATCTATTTTTAGACATGTTGACTTCCTTCGTTTATCCACTTTAAACGCGCGGATTAATCTGACCAGATCAGTGTGTAAATGTTAGAAGCAAACGAAGTGACACGATCTATCTATAGTTCACTGTTATTAGCCCAGCGCAGTGATTTCGTGAAAGTCTTTCGGTTTCGTTTCCCTGTTTTACTCTGACTGAATGCAAAGTAGGATTGGGTGCAAATCAATCTGTCCAGATTTTATGTGGCCACAATCTAATTCTACTATCTCGGCAATCACGAATTTCAAGGGATAATGCAATCCTGCACAGCGGGCATTAAAGGTGGACAAGCCAATTCGATCAATGTCCAGTTTGTATATAGATAAGCATGCGTTGGTAAAATAGATGTCAGTGGAAATAGAAATGTGTGGGCATATTGCCCTTTACTTCGCGCTAATTAAATTGCTTTATTTAGTTCTTTATGTAGAAAAATATAAAAGGAACTAGTCTCGCTTGCCTTGAAGGGCAGATTCATTAACCCTCATCTATTTTACAAAAAAAATATGTGTTGATGGGTGAATGGGTTAACAAGGCATTCTCCAATTAATTCTAATAAATAGCTTCTCAATGCAGACTATGAGGATTATGCAAATTGTTAACTCAAATGTTCTTTTAAATGTGGAAATATGAAAGCGTGACGCCTGAAATCACTGTTAAATTGAATACAATTAAGTCCGTTATAAGTTTTTTCCTAATCTATTAGCAATACACAATCGCCTCAAAAGCGATATAAAAAAGAAGAGTTCAGCTTACCAATAAAAGCAGCTAAGCCGATTACTGTTGAAAGTACAAACAAACAGCAGACTTCCACCATCCTCATCTTCCGTAGTGAACTTACTAAGCACCATTGATCAATGTACGACTAAATAGTTTACACAGCAACTCTGGAACACATTATACGAATATTTTGGTTGGTAACACTCCTCTGAAAAAGAAACAGAAGTTTAATTCTGCATTCAGATGTGGCTACGCACGGTGGGCAAGCCTTGAACTGCCTGCTCCTGATCCATTGTATTGCTGGTGAACGACAAGCAGTCATGAACGATCACGGGGCGATAGTGAAGAAACTCTTACGCCCAACTGATCAACTGTTCCCCTCTCACGGTGTCCACTTGAGGCGGTCTCTAACGCTACGTCAGGAGTATAACAAAAGCCTTTCTAAGTATTTGTGCAAGTGACGTTTCCCTCTTGGTCGGCATCTCCCACACGAATTCGACAGGCGGAAACCTGGAATTCAATTTCTGCACTGCTCGAACAAGAGCTAATATATCGATCCTTTCCAGTGGCTTGCACGCAGTAAAGTTCCCTACCTAGTGCTCCGCGTCTAACACACAACTACTCATAGACGAAATAGTCGTATCTTCGAATCAACCATAATACTTGATCGATCGACTTCTGAATGAGTGCCAAACACTTTTGACGTTCGTATATTTCAAGCCAGATGGATTTACATTGGCGGGCGGAGCTTTTCTGCACGTAAGCGCCACGTCACGATCTACGTCCGCCAACAGAAGTCCGCCTTACATTTGAAGCAAATCACTCATTCTTCAATATGGACATGAGGAGGAAATGTGGTCCTCACACATGCGTCTGGGTTTATAAATAATATCGGTTATCCGACCTGGCTGCACTCCAATTTATCTTACATTCTACGTGAATATAAAACGCAAACACTGTGTTGGCTTGTATTGGGACAGAAAGTAGAATGTTTGAGGAAGTCTGCATTTTGTTTGGTTTTCTCAGATTTTCGGGCCTCAGAAATTACGTTAACTCTTGACTTAAGTGAAACAACTGTGAAAAGAACTGACTGGAATATAATGCTTAACTGGATGGGCAGTTCCTGATATTACCTTGTTCGGCTCTTTTCAACTTCAGATCGTTATTTAAAATGCCTACACTCACACCATTGCCTATAAATAGTATTGTCAGGAATATTGTACACCATTGCAAACTGTAGTTTTGTTTACTCCCGACAGTATTACGTTGCAAAATAAAACCAACAAATGTTGTGACATTCAGCCTAATATGGTCTGCAACATGTTTAATTATTAAAGATACTTTTGAGACTCCATTGACAACTTTGCCAACAAATAAGTGTTATTATATGTTTTCATGTTCAGAATGACTGCTATAGAAGGTACAATGTCCTGCTAGACATAACTACATCGAGACAGGGAACACATGATTAACTAAAGAACAGCGAATTATGTATTTATAATAACTGGTAGCTTGATAAAACATACTGTCAACTGAACTTTAAGGAAGCGTCGCTTCCTCTCATATTGGGACTTATTTTGAAGCACTGTAGTGGTGGAACTGATAGTTTGACTCCAGTGAGGTACAAACTGCAGTAACATGTGACTCCACATCTGACACTGAAGAATCTATATTTTTGCAACGTGTTTTCAAACCATAAAAAACAAACTACGCCTTGTTCCCCCAAGTGAAGGTAAAGGTTTATCAGTAGTGAGTCATGTCACCCTATCTGGTTTATTGAAAAACTTTGAAGTTTTCTCAAAGACAGATGTCCACGTAAAACCATTCCTGCAATTGGTCTAGTGGCAAATGTCTGGGTCAATCAACGGCCTAATAATTCTTTTTGGTCTAAAAATAGCCAGCTCTTGTGGGACATGGACGTCTGAAAATAACAAAACGCATTATTGGTCGTCTTCAACCCACGGCTGTATGTTATTGTTGGAGTACACCGAATTTGTGTACAATAAAATAAATTCCAATTTTCCTGTTTCTGGTTCGAGTTGAATATATGAGTAGTATAAGTTTTATGTATGCCTTAGCTTAATTATAAATTAGAAACTGTGTGTCATTAAGCCTTAAGGTTGAAGGACTCGTTATGTAAATAGCAAATTGGCATCTGTTCAAAAGACAATAGTTCAATGTACTGTCTCATCGCCTACTTCCAACCATACCATGTCACTTCGCCTGCTTTAAGAGCCCTTATGATCCATTCACTACGGATTTTACAGCTTTATGTGGATTGCCTTGTGATCGATAGAGAGGGAGAAGTAGATTACAGATGATCGATACGAATACCACCTTTGTGATATATATATCTAAAGGTGTGGCTTTTTAAATAGGTCAAACAAACAGTCGAGCAATTTTAACAAACTTAAAATAACGTCTAGTGGCGCCAATTGTCTTGACCTGAACTGTGTTTCATTGATTTGTGCAAGCAAATAAATAGACTGGTTTTGGCCTAATCAGTAAACGCAGCTACTTAAAACGTATAAACCGACAAGCTCCAGCCACAACGCGGCACAAATATACTAAAAAAACAAGGCCTAATATTTTCAAGTCCACGAATAAAGGTGTTCTTTCAAATACACTGTGGCCCTTACTTACTATATGTAGCTTAACGCAGAACTATTTTCATTTATCTTTTTGTCTGCACTTTTTTCGGAGATAAACTGAACGGCCTGGAAAGAATCTTGCTTAATTCTGCTCATCGTAGTGTATAAAACTCTACACTCCAAGAGCGGCGGAAATCAACTACAAACTTTTTGTTCCCTCTGGAGAAAAGTAATGCTAATACGGATTGGGTACATTAACAGAACGTCAGTTTATGTTTGCATCAGTTAAAAAATTGAGTCTGACAAACACATTAAGCATGTAAATTAGTATTCTTAATGAACTTTGTCAAGCGCGCAGACAGGGCACAGTAATTACCAATAGACCTTATAATTAATAGCTACATACATTTGTTACCCCGATTGTGTCTGTATTTCATAATAAAACTAAGGATATGCCAGTCTTAAGATCAATAGATATGCGTACTAGTTTAGGTGTCAATATAACTGTGATGTAATATTACAACACTGCAACATGGGATTTTCCTTTCGCCATATTTGTTCCGCATAGCACAATTGTTGTTGTTGTTTTTTTGTAACTCGAGACACACTTTCCTACAAAGACTATTTGGGGTGTTAGTTTCATATCTCTCACGCGTGTAAGGTTCATTGCTTTAAAACAGATTTATAGCCATCGACTACACTTGAGAGGAGTATGTATTGTGTAGTGAAACAGTAATTATACAACTTATAATCAATAAACATTTCTGCATATTTCATGAAATGATAACTGATTACAATCGATTAGTTTAATCAGCTGTCACTTCAGGTCCCACCGATCCTATTATCCCATTTGAATATAAATAGCTGGAATTGACGGTGGCCTTGATCAATTAACTAACCAAACATTTAAAAGACTGTCGGGGACTCAACAAATTCGTGAGAGGTGAACAAACACTATGCTAGGGAAAGACATGACCACGCTTAATTGTGTAATAGTACGGTCATGTCAGAAAGATGAGGAGCTAGAGTTATCCCGGGAAAGCAATGATCTTTGGTGGTCATTTCAAGCATACAATTGATCACGGTGACCAGAAAACGGGGATTTTATTCGGTTGAATACGTTTACTAAAGGTCATAATTTCTTAATTATTACAAATAATATTAAGAAAATTAGGATATTTCATCGGTCAAGGGATACATGGTTAAATATAAATGGACGTACATTGTATGTTGTTCACACCAGCGTATTAAGAAGCAGCAACATTTAAATGTAAGGTCAGGTCATTTGTCGTGCATATATCGTAAGGCTAATATGTCAAATAGAACAGCAATGGTACTTTTTTGCTGCAACAGTCGCCTGAACATTCACTTATACTTGGCCGTTCGAATCCGTTTCTGTCAGAGACATTCTCGAAAAGGAAGAAAACGAATATACTCAACAATACTTTCAATTCCAGGTGTAAGTGAACTAGAAATCATATACTTTCTTGATTATGACCAAACTCCATTTTGCAACTTTGTTTTTGAATGCATTCGCTTAAAGGCCTACTTGACACCTTTGAGTAAATAGAACGTGTCTGTTGGCATCCATAGTTCATATTATATCCCTAATGGCGGTTGGCCAAGAAAGTCAACCCTTCTTTGAAATAGCAGTCTGTAAGGTTTTTTGTGTATGCTGATCACCTTCCGGTACAAAACCGACATGTTGGTGGAGAATTTGTTCAAGAGGCCTCAATGTATTGTACAGACGTTGGCAAGACCTCGATTTCTCATTGATCTGTATGATTGGGATTTCATCGCCACTTAATGTACACCACTCCTTACACAGTCTATACGACGATGGATTTTTTTATACAGAACTGCCTTTAAGAGATCCAAATCAAACTTATTAAACTGTATTCCTTTTTTGAGATGCAAAGTCTATAAGATAGTTAAGATTTACGCAACCTAATTCATGTTAGCCCCAAATAGTTTGAATGCCATAGGGGCATGTAATTTTGTCTATATACATTTTATGAAAAAACCTAGTGCATAATATATTACACTCAAATTTGCTACTTTAGATACATTTTAGGTGGACAAGTATTCCATCCTTGTGGGATGAATTTTGTTAAGAGATTGATAGAAAAGACGCACTTTCATATACATTTTAAACCCCAGTTATTGCAATAGTTGTCCATTTACATATAGGTTACCTTGTCGGGCAATTGCAGGACTTGAAGGATTTGCAGGACTCTTAGATGACTCAACTTGCAAAGATTGTTTATGAACAACGTTTTTTCTTAAATTCTCTGTTACATTGAGCGGCTGATTTACTGTCTAGCAGGTTACTATTTATATTATGGTGTCAGCTTCGTTCATAGACCCATGATCTAGGATAGGATAAGCATAAGGATAAGCAGGAAACACTATGGTATTAAGTTTCAAGGTTTATGGGCAACGACCCTCCAAATACCAGGTAGCCTTAAGTGACACATACGCAATTAACATCATTAATTCACTCCAATCATTCACTCCTACGAAACGTACAACACTAAGAACAACGCTTCAGAAACAGAGGTCTAGGGGATTTCTGAATTACATACTTTAGAGATTTGAAACTTTGGTCAATTAAAAGATATGTTACTTCATTGACCGAGTGAGAAAAGGATTATGCAATTCATGACGTATATACTTGCCATAAATGTTATTACCCTTTTCGGTCGGTATTAGACCTGTAACAACGATATTAACAAGTTCAGACTTTGACTTGAAATCATGTAAACTGACATCGACTGCATGGATTGTTTGATGCTTTTGTGAAGGAAGGCTTCACACCACGCATCAGTTAGCAACGATAAGATGGCGGACAAAATGACAAAACTAAAAACAGCCAGAAAATGAACAACATCCAAACAAAAACGCGTTCCTTCTTCCTCGTACGATTTACACTTCTGCAGCAAGCAGGACATGTAAAATGCACTCTAAATTATTTGTACTGTATGTTAAAGAAAGAGTGTACACAAAGAAGCTGAGTCACAGCTATGATAATCATTTTAGACTGACATGGGACTATTTTGTTTACTTCTGGTATATCAAGGAACTAGCTTAAGACAGGATTCAAATTAACTTAAAGGTACTATACCGCTGGATTTTGGCATGAAGCTTTATCATAGTTTCGTGAAATCCAAACAGTTTTCTATTCATAAAACTGTTTCACACTAGCTGTGAGCGAAAAAGGTATAAACAAAAGCTGTATTTTGACGAGTTTCTTTGATATGCACAAATGAATTTCGCGGCCGCCTTCCTCATAAATATTCAACGCCAAGGCAAGCCACTGACTTATATTAGGTCAGTGAGGCGGGCCCAGTAGTCACTCGACCTTTGATCAGCTGTAGCGCTTGTGATAATGTATTCACGGAGTTACCCGAGTAACGCAACCGCCTCCGCATAAGGCGGGGTTCATTAACCCTTCTGCATACATTAGACATCGTAATACGGGTCGCATTATAGATTTTACAAACTTTATTATTATTTTAATACGGTATATCGCACATTCTCGAGGTTGGTATTTTCTGGAAGATTATACTTAGGGCCATACTAGAAAAATATAGAACACCCGGTTTAATTCGTTGCAGTCGATGTTTTGCCGAAATTCGGCGGTAAAGTACCTTTAAAAAGCAAAAAAAAAGATAAAAAAAATTTGAAAGTATAATGCTGCTTGTTTATTTTTTCATCATTCCAGTCTTGTGCATTAATTAAACTAATTCCTGTCTCGTTGTTCAACAATAAGAAAACGTATGTTTAAATAAGAGTCCATTCATCAAGTAAAAGTTGACCCACAAAGGAAGGAAAATAAAATAACTCGTTTGCTTGTGATTTTTATAACGCATATTAACGTGGTCATTCTTGTTCCATACAAGCAGTTTCGAAATGACAGCTCAAATGTTGTTTCAAATATAATTTTATCAGGTACTATATAATAGTTCGTGTTTTTTTTTTTTTGTATCGACTTCATCGGAGAGGAATATACTGTGAAGAGAAATGATTATGATAAATGTGGTTTCAAAAATATATTACTATAGCTAATTATCCTTATTGTATATTTCGTTTTCTATAAACATTGATTTGAATTGAGAAGTTTACGCAGGAGTCAAATTTTCAGTTTTCTGACATGTTTCTACCATGTGAAATAAAATAGTCCGAAACGGATGATGGTCTAGACCAATCGATTAACGAAACATATGAAAGAAAATCTGGCACGTAACACGATGGTAGAGAGATGGATAAACACGATATGAGTTCCTGAGGAAGTGGAATACATGACCCGCCTTATCCATCAATTACTCATATTTATTTAACAATTCGGTCAAGGCGAGAATTTGTTGTTCCGGACAGCAAGTGAATTTCGTGGTTATTAGAACAGTTTAGGTTACAATTCATGAAGCTAACAACAATATGAGCTCGATGGCTTCACAAAACTTGTTAGAATTCGTTATCTTCGAGAGAGCCGTGGAATTTGATAATATATTCTCTGCTTGAGAGAATCGATTTTTCGTTGAAGCAATTTGCAAAAGTTATGAGTGCATTCAGTTCTTCTTGTTAATAAATGATGAAAAAATCCAAAGGTTAAGATGTAATAATGAGTAAAAACAATAAACGTTAACAGAAACGATATAATGTTCACAAAATAACGGGTTCGCAGAATATACTTTAATTTGACAACACATATTTAATATAAGAACTAATTGTATGGTGTTATTGTTGAAAAAAGTGATAGTTGCAATCTGGTGACTCATAAAACGTACATATATGGTTAAACCAGCTTGCCATAGAAACTAACGCGTCTCTCGAGACCGAAGGGTGCAGAATTAAGATTAGTGATCCATATCTTTATAAGTTGGTAAACTTTTTTTAAACATCATGGGCAAAGATGTTCACACAAAACTGTTGTTGTGGTTTATCTAGTGGTAAGCGTCTCGTAATATCAATGGTCCTTTTATACCATTTGTCGGTTTTCGGGCTGTGACCAAAATATGGACTATGTCTGTTCTGGAGAAGTTTGAAAGGCAATCCGGCAAGGTCTGTGATGTGTCCATTAAAATACATTCCCAGTCTAAAAACACACACACTTACATGTAAGTGCAACTTTAATTTATACTTAACACAAAGCGCACATTTTAAATATCGCTGTAAGTTTTACATACATGTATATGCAATGTATTTTTTTACATTTAATTCAATACTATACATACGTAATTAACAACATCTGACATTACTTTGACGATGTGGATATCAGCTGAAGAAAGTCGCAGTTGTCTTCCAAATAGCTACTCTGCTTAACATCTTACATCATTAAGGGTATAACCTCATCACGTAGACTAATGGTGCATAATAAAACACACGTGAGTCTTAATGTTAAAACAATAACTGTGTACATTTCACGTATAGATTGAGTTGCATTAGTTTCATGAACTGTCTGTCTACAATGATACGTCGACATGATTGGCACCCTATTTACGACATATCAAAAACTATCCATATGCCGCGCACATTTAAAGCCGAAATTGATTGAAAGCCTTGTATTCTAAATGACTGAGAGGGAAATTTATTGAATATCATTTGCAGAAATACAACTAATGTGATGTATATATTTGCCCAAATTATCCGTAGTACAACTGAATTGTTATAACGACTTAAAATCATCAAGTAATTTTAATTATCTAATTAAATGTACTTTCAAATAATTAGTTCGCTTTGTTTACTATTTCTAGTAGAACTGTCGCGTGATTGATGATTTACTTGCGCTATGTCAATTTTAATCGTGGCTGCTTACATTTATCAGAAAAATAATCCGTACTGAAGAAGATGTATACTACAACCGTTGGTGAGGTAGCTAAGCTGGTAGACCTTATAACATGTTGAGGGTCAGACGTAATTTAATTAAAACTAACTTTTTAGGATTTAGCTTTAACCTTAAATAAATATATTGTCATTATTAGCCACTAGTGACATTATTATTATTTTTTCGATCCTGCATTGGTTTTCTTGCAGAGATTGCATGTGTTAAACCTATCAGTGACACTTTTGAAATGTTTGACATCCTGATTGGAAACTACCTTGCAATTGCCCGAATCTAGTTGTGCAGAAAAATTGACACATTAGACAAACGTCCTAGCCTGGTGCAAAGGTCTACGTAAAACCTTTCATCCAATTAAACTAAGAGCAAGTGTCTGCCACTACCAATGGCTCCTACTTTTCCATTTGGCAGTTGCCCAAGTATAACCAACTCTCCTTGGACATGACATTCTATAAATAACCAAAAAAACATCGATCGCATTGTATCTTACAACTGAGCGCAAAATCATCGCCTTGTTAAGTTACGTAATATAAATACTGTGCATAGCCAAGACTTTCTTCTACTATTGGTTTAAAGTGTTTGGGATTGCATCCTAATTAACATGCAGAGCTGTGAAGGTTCTGTCATCCTTGGGTGTGTTAATTAACTAGAACATATGTGGGATTCAGGTAACCTGGAAATTAAACTGTAAACGGCAAATTTATAATAGACACAAGACAACAATGATCCTATGTAAGTTCAAGGGCAAGAACTATATACTATATAAGGCAAACCCTTCCATCTGCATTGATGCGGTGGCCAAGATGTCTTACTTACTCAAAACACCTACAGCTGACAACATATCACTTATCTTGATGAGTTTGCTTTAACGGATAATATATGCAGCCTACGTCTAAGTAGTAATATACGCCTATATAGCTGACAGGTTGGGGTTTATTTTCAATTACAACATATTATAAGTTTTGTACATATTATCATCTTACCTTACTTAGCGGTAAAGTTTTAAATTGAACGAGTGATTACTCCGTTGATATAGTATGTAACCCTGCGGAACTGTTGACCGAAGTACATTATTTCGACACGCTGTCTCATTACCTGCTTATAATGCAAGAATACCAGCTGGACAACACTAGCCTCCTCACGACTACATGTATACAGAACGTTATCTATAAACCATGTAGTTAAAAGTTGTTATTGACTGAACACATGTATTCTGATCAATTGTGAGGGTGAAGACAAACGACCATTTCAAGGAATACAATTCTTTTTTTTTATGTATTTAGCAATTTCTTTTCTTAAAAAAAAGAAGAATGCAAACGCAACAAGGGTAGTGTAAGGTTTGACGTATTTTTGTTAGTGCGTTTGGTGTTTCTGACCTGTGAAATAAGGCAGAACTAATTGTATCTGCACTCAGGACAAATTGGATCTGCCGGGAAGACATTTCATTAATTCTGCTCATTAGACTGTGAAAACGGTCCGTCAAAGACACACGGACATCAGTCACATTTTTTGGTATTCTTTTGATAGATAACTAATTCTAAATCGGAAGGTTTACGGAACACTGGTTTGTGTGTTAACCCGTGTGGAAACCAGTCTGACAAACCAATTAAGAGCGTAAATTATAAACAGTGATGTTCTGTTGTAGTGAAGTCTACAGAGGGGACACAGCGATTTTGAATGACGTCATCTTATGGCTACTAACATATTCACCAGAATGTGGTATAAATATGTATCTCTTATAGACCATGCTATCGTTCAACTGCTTTTTTTCTTCTTCAGTGCATATGCTCTTATTGCGACATGCATTGAAGTATGCATTCAGCCATTCATAATACTAAACTATATTTGTCATAACCTTTACTTTAAGAACCTTTCATTTTCACCTTCAATGCCTAGTTCAAATCGTCCCAAAGTATCTAAATAAATGAGAATAAACCGACCACGTTATATTACTGGCTTAATCGTTTGTCCGTCTTTGTTTACCGTTATATAACTGACTCGTATAATTATCGTTGCTAAAATTAATAGCGCGTAGTCCAGAAAATCGGTTTCCTAGAAACTAAAATGGAAAATGGACCGAACCGAGCTTACTTAACGGTGACCTTTCTGTCGATAGGTAGGTTTTAGTAACATGATAGAATGTAACGCTACCGTGTGATTAGATGGGAAACATCCATATGGAAGACAGTTGTTGTTTTCCTAATAATGCCGGTACCGCGTCGCCATGTATATGAAAGCGCTATCAGTTCAATGAAATACACAAAGTGTGCCAGAAAGCAAGCAGACAGTCTTTTTGATATGCTAACTGAAGGTAGCTAGCTGTACAATGATATGGATATTATTCCATGTATACCAAAGGCTCTGTTTATCATGTATACATTTATGAAGTGGAGGATTTTGTATCCTTCATCCGTCGACTAAATGTTATTCACGTTAAACTGCATACTTTCCGAGGGTTAATATTACCGATTTGTAGACAACAGCGCATAATATTCTCAAACAATTTAGCCTTCTCTCTGTACAAAGAACTGTCACAAGAATGTTGTAAGAGCGTGTTTGTGTTTTAATTAACAAGAACTGTGTTGCCACTTGCACAGTTTCAAAACTTAATGAACTAGGCGTTTCTGTTATACGTTACATAGCGTTTATATTGACCTATGAGTTTTAAAGAAAACATACGACGACAGCTTTCAATAAATAAACTCCAGAGGCAGTGAGCCTATTTTTCCAATATTCCTGCCCGGGTAAGCTTCAACATCGGTTAATTGCCTGACGACATGGAAATTAAATATAGAGACAGTCCGTCATGTTTGAATGATGATACAGGGAATGACAATATTAGCGACGACGGCACAGTGTCTGTATGTACATTGATCGAGTTGAGGAGCTTTGTAATTTCAAATATGAAGCGAAGGAAATACATCACTAGGATTTCATCTGTTCTTTAAATTATGTATTCGTAATCTACCAAGAGATTCCGGGTAGAACGTTGAAGTCGACTATTGAGTCTTCTCTACTTTTCAAATTGAAGTCGATAGCAAACTAGGTATTCTATTAACAAAAAGAGTTAGCATAGTTCAAGATAGAGAACCCTTTGTGACAATTTACCGAAAGACAGTACACGCAAAGATCAGTTCTGGAGTTCCATGTGCGGCTTGTATGGGTGAAAGTTGATAGATTGATAGATAACACCCGGTATATAGAGAACAAGAAACTAGGGGAACCGGGCAGTTGAGAGCCACCACATACAGACAGGCAACTGTATTTATTGACCAATTGTTGAAGTTATAACATCTGAAAGAACCTACATACTAAGAAAACAAAAGAGGACACACAAATAGAATCAAATAAAATATGACGGGGGATAGGGACATAGACCAGCATACCATGCACTATAAACTATTGGAATAGAACGATTTGAACGCACCACTGTTACTTTCTCATGCATAATTTGGTGAGCACTACACGTCAACACATTTTATCTTTTGTTTAAAAACGTTGATCAATAAATATTTAGTGTATATAATTAAGATATTATACAATGTAGTCTGACTAAACCTCCCAAACTACAACTGTGTTACGAGGGTCTGACTTACATCATCGGGTAAAAAATATCCATGGCTAATGGACGCTGGACGTTAAAGAGATGCAGAGTTGCAGACGTTAATTTGTCATGAATGTGTGTATTCATTGATAGGTTCTCCCTATTTAGAGGAACAAGTAAATTATGACTTTCCATCTTCTACTCTTCTGACAGTGGAAATATTTAGACTTAGACAATGTTTATTAGTCATGAGGAAAAAGTTATTTTTTCCTGCGTGTAATCCCACTATACATGTGACTTCAGTTGAAATCTTTACATCTTCAGTTGAAATCT
>JAVFBZ010187677.1:0-14808 GCA_032466195.1 Katharina tunicata
AAAGATAATAGTTTGTTGTCGTTGAAATCTAGACGTCCAATAGTAGATCGCCAGGGCCAGACCCTGTGATCTTTGGCTCATTGGCTGATACCAAAATGAAAAGTAGATTGCTGAACGAATCTGCTTTAATATGAGAGATTATTGTATCTTGGTGGAGAATTCTAGAAGCTAGTACTTTCCATGAAATATCTATGTAAAATACAATAATAGTTATAACAAGTAGATTATTATTGTAGGTTTCGTATATATGTTAGGGTGTTTATTCAATAAATGGTCAATTTTAGACCGGATCCCAAACCAAAAGAAGAGGGTGCTGTAATAAATGAATACAAAGTGTGATAAAGAGAATCTGCCAATGAGTCTTGGTTTACAATGAGTTTTGCTTCGGCAGTACATATACTAAAAAAAAAATAATTGGAAAGAAAACAGGATAGCACCTGTGATCAGAGTCCCGAAGTGCAGAATATACAAAGAAGCAATGTATACTACAATGCATCCAATTTTTAACATAGACGGGAAATGGGAAAAAGAATGCCTTGAATCAATACCGTTCTTAAGATAAATCAGGCTTGGGATAATATTTGCACCTTTATAAAATAGATTTTCTACACAATAAATTTCAAAAGTTTCGATAAGAAAACATTATATAAAAAGTGTCAGGAATTGGGACTGAATAAGAATTAAGAGCATTTGTCCATAAGAATTTTGACAAATGTCTTGATTTTGAAATGACTGAGCACTTGGTAACACATGACAGACAAGTAAAGTGTGGTTTAAATTTCTAACTGATGGACTGAAAACAGAACTCGAATCTTAAGAAAGAAAGTACAATAAAAAGACTGGCAACTTCATTTTCTACTATTAAAATAAGATTAAAAACATCCTAAAAGAATTACGCGTTGCTACAAATTAGTAAGGTATATACAATTCCAATATCAGTGGAGGCAAGCAACATTTTCTTTCTCTACATTTATACAAAAATATATTGAAACAAGTATTTTACATGGATGGGTATGAAGGTACTGTACTAAGAAAGGGGCCTCGCCATGGCTTATTCGGCTGAGCCTTGGACAATCATGTTCCTTCCACTGCATCACGTTATCGGCTCGAATGCCTTTTTCCACCGTATGTCAATAATGGAAGGTGGTCGTGGAGCTCGCGTGGTGGTTTTACGAGGTTTGTGGGGCAGCGCCGTGGATATGTGATATACAAGGGAAGTTTTCCGGTGGCTGCGGAATTCGCGGGGTGGTTTTATCGAGATTTCTTCCATGTTTTCCACCATACACCGGCAACGTAAATTAATAATTTATAGTAAGTCGTCATATAGGTGAAATAGTCTTGAGTACAACGTTAAACACCAACAAACAAACAAACATCAAGGTTTGCCTTTACACACAGGTAATGAATAATCTTCACGAACGTGAAGCACCCCAGAACGACGTTAAACGTCAATCAAATAAATAAATAGAAATGAATAGCAATGCAGCCCGACGTATTCCATTGCACTTCAATTCCAAATTTTACTTTCTCTAAACGATTAGAGAAATGGTTTGAAAATTCAAGCGAACTATTGTAGACTAAACACATTTAAACTAGTTTGCTTTTCATTGTGGATTGAGCGTTGACTATATCGTGTCATTAAATGTTCCTTGGTTCAATCTCTTGAGGATACTCGATAAATGTATAGCTTTATTTAAGCAAAATACGTCAACCTTAGTAAAACGGTAAGTTCAGAATTTGTTCGGCCATTTTTAAATGTCTTGTTTGATTGTCAAAATAAAATTTATTTAAGAGGATGTTAGATAATGTTAAAATAATTCTGCGTTTGTGCCTTTACTGAAAGCAATACGCTTCTTTAAAAGGTACATTTAAGCATTGTTTGCCTAACCCACTCGTACAAATGCTAGGCCAATGTTGAAATAAACGTTCCAGTGAGATGGTATTAGCGTACCGGCGAACCACAGTAACGAGAAACGTGGATCAATTGTAAAAGTATCAAATTTCCATCAGTTTTGTTTCCGAAACCATTCAGAGTAATGCACAGCGTTTCCAATATGTCGAGATAAGACATTAGACCTAGCTTTAAGCACGATCCATAAGTTAAGTAACGGGGGATTACGCGGGACCAACAATTACATTATTTCTGGAAAGCCTTTGTTAATAATTTATTTCGTTAATAGCTACAGTTGAACATTTTCAATATGTGGCGTTTAATAAGCGATTATACTCCTCTAGTGGCACGACTCTAAAACATTGGTACGTTTATTTGTCAAAATACGTTTTATAAGGAACAGAAATCCATATACATGACACACTTAAAACGTGTATCTACCAAGAAAACAAAGACCATGGCATTGTTTTTCTGAACAACTCGTTAAATATTACCGGGGTTTCTTTTATGCCATTGCAGGCATAGGGCATCATGCAGTAACGCTTTTGACGCTCTTTAACACAACAGCCAATGAACTATGCAATTTGTTGTTAATTTCAGCGTATGTTCTTATGTTATTATTTTTACTTACCATACTATTTGGTAACTGTATTGCAATTGGTTTAATACATTATTGAGCATGTACTCCTTTATAGCTATGAACTTGTGCAATTAAAGAAAAATGACATTCGTACTTTCATACGTAGCACATGAATTCCTAGACAGATAAATACATTTTTTGGTCGAACCCGTTAAAACAGACAGTCGTTTTGTTTAGAAAACCCATTGGCATCGACCATGTTCGCTCTCAATAACCCAAAGAACGGCGTAAAACCCATATTAAATAAACAAAGGAACTTTTGCTTTCATTATATGCATTATATAAGGATACGCGATTGATTTTTAACGTCACATTTGTGACACAAATTACAGAACCAGTAATTAACGACCACTTATGCCGTATCTGTAATTCCAAACGTCAAATAGATAAATTATTTTTTTTACACATTGACTGTCAACATACGTATGTAATTACACAATAATGGACTAACAGTGTCGCGCTTCTGAAAATAAGTGCACGACAAATGACTAAAGCCTTAGGTAACATAACGTAAGTGCTGATAAGGGAATTCCCTCTGCCAAGCTGGCGATAAGACATATAAGGCACATAACGACCTCTTATGTCATAGCTGTGACAACACATGTTTGTTAATTTTGTACAAAACACTTTAGTTAACAGATTACTGATTTGTGTATGTACACAATAACGATGTCTGTTAAGCTGTAGATGTCGCGAACAGGGCAAATAAAGACATCTGATATCAGAAGTGTAACAAGCCTAACAATAATTATGTAAGCACTTATGTTAACTGGATTAATGGTATATGTACATGTTGATCTGACACCCGACCTACGTGACGTTTACGTGTATCAACCGATTAAGAATATTCGTTCAACAAACAAAGACTACGAGAGAGAACTTTGAAGGACATTGTCGCATTATTGTTCATTTCTACCGATATTGCGTTTGGATCCTTGACTGTTTAGCTGGCGTTCAAGCCGCTGATGAAAATTGGCCTCTAACGACAGCACCGGCTACGTGATATGGTCGCTTAACTACATTTGAAGCAACGCGACTCCAGCATCATGTTTATTGAACAGAACCTTCGATTATGTCCCTACCAAACGTGTATATGAATTCTCGCTTGGCCTTATCCAAAGGCTAGTCTGCTAAAGGAACTCGAACATAGGGTATAGTTTTTGATTTAGATGTGGCGAATCTTAATCCATTGCCGCGTCTATGTTTACATTGATGCATCTGTTATGTGGAATTTACTTCCTTACTATCAATAGTTATTTCCCGAAAGATAATAGAATGTGTAATGGCAAATCTTTTTTTCTTAACACAAGTCGCATTGCGGTTTCTGCTGACACGCGCATTTATGAGTTTCAAATGTGACTACTCAAATAAAATATTCCACATGATATGCCCGTTTCCCTTTCACTAGCCGTTTGTTTCAGTTAAATACCCAAACACAAATTATCACAATCTTCCTGAGGTGTTCACATTTAGGTCCATTGTTTCTTATGGTAATCTATAAATAATTTCAGCTTTTCTTTCGTTGAATTCAATTTTTTTTCTGCTGAAAAGTAACAATGATTTAAAAATTACATTTTGTGTTTGCCAGTTTATTGTTCCATTCTGACAAAAAAATCGATCTTTTTGGAGGATATTGAATTCAATAAACTAATTAATCAAAGTAGACCAAGATTCGCCTAGTCTAAGACCTTCAACAACAGCCAGCGAATACCTTTTCAGTTGAGCAGGGGAACAGTATGGGGAAGACAAATGGGCTCTCTCAAACTAGACTTGATCTCTTATGCTCAACATGCTCGGAACATATTTTTCTGGGTAGCTTTTCTAATTAAGCAGCTAGTCTCCTCGACAACGCTTCGTCGTCTATCACTTAGATACGTCTCTTTATTAAGCGGTGCATGAGCCCCTGGAAATGCTCAGAGCCATTTCAAGTAGATCCCTTTTATTTGGCATCGCTGTCATTGGCTGACCCGGAGTGCACGAGTTTTAACTATGTGATCCAGGCTTGCACAAGAGCGTCAATGCCATGCAGCATATGCTCTGAGGCGCCATTGTGGTAGACTGGAATGTTTCATTTTGTTGGCTGTCCATTAATCAGGATTGATATTAAAATCCTGTAAGTGAATACGAGAAACACTGCCCCAAAAAATGTTTGGACACTGGGTAAAGACCAGTCATTCTTACGCTTATTGAAATATGGAAAAAACCATAATGTAAGATCTTGGAATAACAATTAAGTCCTAAGGGCATATTACTCCAATGAAAACACCTACAACATCGGAGTCGTGGAGGTCTGGGTAGAGCAGAAATGGATAGTAAACATGACAAAAAACCCCAACCCAAAACAAAAACAAACAGTAAGTATGAAACAAACAATATATACAATAGTGCAATTAGATAAACTGAGCAAATTTATAGTGTGCAATGTACAGCGCTACAAAGTGACTTCCTGTTGCCTGTTTGATCAGAGAGCCCCAGACCACAGCCAGCCTGAAACAAACCACCCACAGGCTGATTAATTGTTAGATTTCTAAGATGATTAATATTAATATTCCATTGGGCATCTCGTAGTGCAATGGGCGTGATCATTTCAAAAGCATGCGGACACACTACTGTCACACAATAGAAGTTTCGATACAAATGTTTTTATTTTGCAAGTAAATGTCAGAAGTATTGTTATTTGTTACTTCTTGTTTGACGCCATTCTCACGGGTACCTCAGTCATTTGACGTCTGTGTATAATCGGCGTTGTGTGGAAAAAGTGCCGGAAACTTCATAAAAATACAAACCCCGATCGCTACAGGAAACGGAAGAGAAATAGTACAGAACTGTGCGGTACATTGGCAAAGTGTTATGATAAAACGTTTTCATGATGGTTAATACTTTCCAATAAAAAAAAAAAAAATGACGCGGTCAGAAATGGAACATTCGGGTAAAAGTCTATAGAATGACCAAGGAAGACTTTTTGTATTGAACAAAGCTCTTTCTCTCCAAAGCAATTTGTTTGTGAAGGTTCTGAAGTCTTGTGGTGGACGTCATTTGGTACCGGTTAACCCGTTGTCCTTTTGCCACACGTGTAATCCATCGTATTTCACAAGTTAAACAGCTCATTAACAATTTATGTTTTATACAGGAACTCAAATCTGAAATTCATGAGCAGTTTTTCAAAGTCTGTGGACAAGGGCTTAAAGTTAGTTAAATAAACGTCAAACCCTATGATGTAGTTATATCGCCTTCTACAGATTTTAAAACAAAATAGTAGTTGTTTTCTCTTTATCAGTGTTAAAAGATATGAGGTAACAAACTACACTAATCTAAAGTGGCTTTACTAAATCTGCTTCGCGTGGAATCAATAACGCACTAACACCACTAAGATCTATCGGTGAAACTTATTTGAGACTCACAGGTAATACTCTCGTGACGTAAGGGTGAAAACGAGATTTGAATTACGTACAAAGGAGTCAATTACCCGTTTATTACCCACCCTACTTCCTTTATTGGCCGACAGGGGCTTCCCGCCAATGACTAAGACATCACGCGATCAGACGATATCGGTTCAGACACAACTAACAAGATATATTCTGAGATTCAGAGACGTGATTTTTATTTCTGACAATTGCTCCATAGAAACGGCCTTTAGCATTTCGACAGATTAGAATGACACAACGATAAGCTTGGATGTTATAGGATTTTTACATCAGCATTTTTATTATTTATAAAGCAATTCTCGTTAATAAACCCCTGGAAAGGTCATGATTAAGCGAGAAGGATACTAAGTTGAAATGAAGATAAAGGTATGTGATAAGTTTCGTCAACTTAAAATTTATTATTTACTATATTTAGGCCATGCTGATTGGTATTTTCAGCTTTATTTTTTTTGCTTTTTTGGCGGACCAGAGTGGGACCTTTAACATAACTTGCCGCCATATAGAACGTGAACTGTATTTACTTTCGCTTTGTGAAAACGAATTGGGATTTTTACATGAGCATTGCAATTATGAGACTCGATTCTCATTGTTTAACAATCGCAAACGGTCATTTAAAATGCGTTTAATATGGTTTGACGTCATCTAGTATATGCATTGCAATTACTTTCGTTTCGCTTTGTGCAAACGAACCCCGTCTTCCTTTATAGGACATAGGTGAGAAAACTAACATTCTTTAAAGTAGAGGCAAAAACACTACAAATAAAGTTAATCTGAAAAGTTAGATGAGTTGTTTTTCTAGATATCGCGCTTATGCCCATTCGTTTGTGGTCAATAACAGTAACTTTATTCAATAAATCTTTCAAGGTGTTTCTTCGACAATAGATACAGTGTCTTTTTAACTATAGTGATATTTAAATATATATATTAACCTAGAAAGTCTAAATTAAACAAATTCATATACACCAATTCAAAAACAAGACAGAACAAGAAGGCAATGATGCATACTAAGTATATGTATTACTTAAAATAATAAGAAAATGCCGTGTTATGTCTATATGTAAAATACTAGAACAATGACGCGTACTGTCCAGTCAGTATGTACCATACTAATAAATTACTGCATTTATACCCCCTCACCTTTAACTTAGATCAATAGTTATCCGGACAAAAATCGTAAACAGTTGCCAAGGCTTAGTTCGACTTTATGCATACTTTGCAATAAGATTACGTTGTACGGAGATAAGATTGTTTCTTTATGTTTACAATTATATCGCCCAAAGTGGCTTAAAACCATGTATTTCTCCTATGATTTCGTCTCCTATTCACATCTCGGCGAATCAGAAGCCTGTTTCAGTTTGCAAATCTTCCTATTCTTTGTAAAATAAACGTGACTATGCCCGTACCGCTGCAGCACAGATCAATTTGTCTATTTCGCTATCTAATTTTATTGAGAGTCGGTTGCCATCCTTTAATAATTGGACAATTTTTAAAAATCTAAATTAGATTAATTGGAACACAGTATTTAAGCTTACAGAACACGGCCAGACAAAACTATTATCAATACAACAAAGTGCAAATAAAAATGACGAATAGAAACATCTCGCCTGTAGTACTAAATTGTCCAAAGATAACAAGAAAATTCTCCAGTATTATGTCCGAACAAACATTTTAATTCGGAATCAATTGAACTCAGACAGCTCAGTCGTGCGAATAGCGAGAAAGGGAAAGCGTTTCCCTAGTGACAAGATTACAGCCAATTAAACAAAGTGGTTTTGTGGTAAGGTTTATTTTAAAAGAGCATTAAATTATTCAGAAACAAATTGTTTCTGGCATGTTGCTCACCGCTAAACATACGATACGCTTGTTAACTGGTAGGTTGTCGCAAAATTTTGCCTCGTCCAACTGAGTGATTTATTTAAACAAATAATGTAGTTTTTTGAAATTTTACAAACAAAAATACAAATGTATTAGGCCGACGAAGATAAGTGTGTTATAAACAGTTGTTTGTTTGATTGATTATTAACATTATACTCAGGGCCATTTCATTTACATAACCACTTTGCAGTGTCATGTTTTTGTTTTGGATTAGTGTTTTACGCTTCTTATGGTTATTTCACTCAAGGACGGCGTGCCGGCTCGCTGGGAAAAGAGAAGCACCCTAACCGACAAGAGCAACCCAGACGACACTTACTCTGGACGATAAAAAGGATCCCATAGCAAATCGGCCTCCTGATGCCCCTTAGCTGTGAGAGAACCCGTGCACGTGAAGCTTATGTCCAACCCGACGAATGTAATATATGAAGACAATGTATTAAAAGTCAGAAGCCTACATTCACCGATGTAGGGATCGCTTTCTCGTGCCAAGAGCTCGTGCGCTTAATACTAGATAACACTAGTCTATCTATCATCTTATAGTCCTATGTCTGTTATGAACTGCTATGAGCAACTAAATGTCGTTTATGCTTTTGGACCATGAAGCCCGTACCTAGCCGTTTACACCTATTTTCGGAATAAGGCTATGCAATAAGCTATTGGCGATTTAATCTGCTAATAACAACTGATGTTGCTAAAAGTTGTGTTGCCTATATACCAACATTTGACGGTTCAGCGCAGTTTTGACACTACACAACTAATAGGTATATTAACGAATCGCTTTTTATAATGCAACTTGACGCTTGGGACGTTTCAACATTGCAACGTCATGCAATTTAAGGTTCTACCTAGAATCTGTTAGAACTGATTTCAGCTGTCCATAGAGGCTAATCGACAAAAGCGCATTTGCACCTGGGACCGTTTCCTGCAAGTGTAGTAAGTAAATTCAGGCTGGAGGAATTCATTCTCTGATGAAGTTCGAACAGCTATAGGCTATAAAACGTTTAAGTTTGCCGGTAGCCAACAATCTTACTTAAAGTTAACAGGGAGCCCCTCCGCCCTCGTGTCTCAGTCGATTGAGCCTAGGGACCTGTAAAGGTTCGAATCCCCTTGTCGAGGGAAGTTCTCCGGTGGCTTTCGGGTTGGTTTAGACGAGATTTCTTCCTGGATTTGCACTATAAAGCCAAATACGTCATATAGAAGGAATACCCGTGAGTAAGACGTTTAAAACTAATCAACCAAGTCAAAAATAAACTGAGAAACTGGGATCAAAAATGTATATAGAACAGTTTGTTAACGAAGGTCCATTCACTGAGAATGAATACAAACTTTGTGAACATTATCTATGGCGACAAAGCATTTTCGCATCTTATAAGCAATTTGAGATATTTCGTCGTAAATATAGCAGTCAGAATTAACATTTAACTTGTCAAAATATTTTTTTTTACAGCTATGCCTTTAATAATAATAATAATAATAATAGGTTTAATAAATTTAGAACTTCTTCTAGCCGAGGGGGGCAATTATTGGGAATAAATACAAACTGTCTGAACATTATGTAGCTTATGGCGACACATCATTTGCGCACATTATACGTAATTTGAACTTTTTCGTCGCAAACATAAATTTCTCCAGCTATGCCTTTCATATTTCGAAACTTTCGTAAATTATTGATCGCCAAACAGTAAATTGCTCACTATTAATTGCATCCCAAGGAGACAAACTGTTTATTTTAATGGCGGGTAGTTAATAAGGTTGATTACGTCTATAACAGCTATGGCGGTTGCTGACATTTGCAATACGTTTGTTGTCGATAACGGTGATGCATACTGTATACACCTCGCTGCCTATTCCAGTCAAAAATAGCCCGAAATTGATTTTTAATCGACCAGCTAGTTTCACCTACAGTTCTTGGTGCGGTTGAAGTTATAGAGATGCATCTAAAGCGATACTGAAGAATAACTCCCGACTCCGACTGGAATGGAGCACAGTCACGAACACAAAAGGAAAGGAAGCGCGCGCACAACAAACAGGAAGTGGCGGAACAATAGCACTGCGGCAGCTGAGGGACCAAGGTTGTTATTTGTATGGAAGCTCGTAACGACCAATCCAGGTCTGCCCTCCGGCGCAAAGGACAGCTGCTTCCGCCTGCCTGCTGAATCAAAGCCTGGGGAAACGTATATATGAACATCTAAGACAACAAAATAAGATAAGAGAAGCAAAAAGGACAGAATTTTTTACTCTCTGAGATCTAAATCTTCAACTATTTTGACAAGTAAACGTTTTTGATATGTTTGTGGAAAACAAAATAGACATTGACGAAGCGAAATAAATATAAAAAAACCCATATAAGTTCATATATGTGCAGAAAAAGTGACAGTGTGGCGACGGTTACTGCTCATTACATTATTTATAACTCTAACATTATTGAGGGATTTTGAAAAAAGAGCTGAAAGAAATGCCGAGCAGGTAAATTTAAAAATGAACTTTATATTACATCAATACAATCAACTGCTGCTTCTCAATTTAAAATGAAGCGTGCACTTAATAGTGTGGTACACTTAGTGCACGACTTTAAGGGCAAGCATTTGACGTGCAAAAAAATCAGAGATGCAACGACAGCACTGACCCTCCAGGCAAAGTTAACTAGTTTTCGGGTTATAAATAATCCTGCATGAATAAAATTAAACTGCAATTACAATTACATGCAACTAGCACACGAAGATCAACTGTTCACTATCACTGAAAAATATTTTAATGATTTCTGTATTTTTCAGTCAAGCTTTGCAATATAGCCCTTGTAGTGCTACAGATAAAATGTTCGGGTTGCGTTGATTTTACCAAGACGTCCCAATATTTTCTATATCCCGAAAAATATTTATAGCTTTTTAGGCAGATAGGTACATTTTCCAATAAATTACTGCAAAAAACTTTGAAGTTCTCATTTGTTAGGCAATGACAGTCTTTCTTTGTAAGAAAATACTAGTTGCATTCAATACGAAGGCTCTATAGCACAATACTACCGGCTGAGGTCAGGATGTTACATGCTTACATTCACACTTAACACTGCAGGAAGACTACACTTACAGTCACTGCACATTGTGTGGTTGCGCTGAGTCGCTGTGTTGGACGACACCGCCTTCCAATGAGTGGAATGCTATGGAGCATGGCGTTAAACACTAATGAATAAATCAACCAACTATAGCACAACGACATGGTGGAGGCAGTGTCAATTATTTCTTTCCTTACATTTATGTAGTACGACAGCCATTTGAAGAGATGATGGAATTGCTGATAAATATTGGAAGGAAAGGTTTCTCTGGATGTTAATCAACAAGAAGTAATGCATTATTAATAAGTATCTTTTTGTGAATGCTTTCCAGTTTCTAAGGGCAAACAAAATAAGTGTTTCCGTGCAGCTCTCCATACCTTTATCAAGTTTCCATGCTCTCAGCCGTATTAGCTCTTTATATAAATAGGAAAGTTGTCACGCATTAAAATATTCAAGCTCACATTTATGCTGTCAATCTTTGCACTGCATGAACATGATCTTTCTACCGGAGCCAATACTTTAATGGATTTCAAATTATTAGAGTCTTCGTAAGTTAAATACCCTTGAAGACAGCGTGAAACAAAATCCAATCAATCCAAATAGTAATCAAAAAAATCAAAAGTGGTCGAATTTGTAGAGTATTTGCGGTAATTTCACTCGCTTTCAGCCAAGTTGATTTAGATGACATCGATATATCACTTACATCTATTCACCTCACTGTTGATGTGATTTATTGATTATTGAACTCTGGCTAGCCCTGTACGCCCGTGGTGTTATGGCCTCCGTTGACTTTGCCTCTATAGAGAAACAGTAAGTTAATAGGGAGTGTATAACGATCTCTACCGAGCTTTACTGCCAGATAACGATCAATGGAAGCAGTAAAATTTCAATAAAGGGCAAACCAGTCAAATGTTAATGGCCATATATGATTTCATTGTTGAATAACAGCATAGCTGAATCGGCAAAAGAAACAAACACTGAAATTAATACGTCTCGTTAATCATAATCAGTCCCTTGGACTCGGCAAACATTATGATACAAATTACACAATAAAACAGCGAACTTCATTAATCATCATTTAGTCTTAATCAAATCAGCTGTATCACTTCACGGTCTCTACCAATCACTAATAATGCTAATATGTTAACAAAATTATAACTAACCTTTGTCATCCAAGGAAAAATAATCAACTTTTCAATGATTCACGTTTAGATTTAGTTTACAGTGCACGAATGTAGGAGTTTAAAATGTAAAATATCAGATCTGTATAAACCGCTGAAACAAGCATGCACGTGCAATTTGTTCGGCTAAACAAGGGCCGTGCAAATGTGGGTTTCCACGTTCAAATAAAACAACAACAACAACAAACCGAAAACATACATATAAATGAAGAAAAACAATTCGCAGCCTTTACTTGGATAAAAATTCGTTAGATCTACAGTGAGCCTCTGTAGCTCAGTTGGTTAGAGCGCTGGCCCTGCTAACCAGAAACCCGAGTTCGAATCCCGGTGACATTTTCTTTCTCTACATTTATACAAAATATAAATGAGTTCCTATAATTTTACATAAAACTAAGAGAATATAATTGTACATGCCTGCACCGGGATTCGAACTTGAGATTCTGGCTAGCAGGACAAGCGCTCCTATCGACTGAGCTACAGAGGCTCACGGCAGAACGATTACGAGTTTCCATCCAGGTAAAGGCTGCGTATCTTTCTATTTGGGAATCATTGATGTAGTGTCTTTTTTTTCTACATAAATCTGTTTTAATGTATAAACATTTGCAACCGGAATATTATTAATAAAACGATACTACTGTTATTATTTTGATATTATCGGATATTTTTAACATAATTCTAAATAAGGAAGCCAAAATACATGTAGGCCTAATCTAAAAATGATCCAGGAACCGTTGAATAGAGAATTTTAAATTTGTAAGTTCCGTTGGCTCACAAAGGATTACGATTGCCTTTAATATATCACACTAGCCAACCAAGATTGCAACCTTCGGTATAAAGCGCAAATCGTTTGCAATATTATTGTGTATTATTAAGACAGTAGGAGGTTACATATCGCTGACATCTTTATTGGCAATATTAGTGTATAATATGCATTACATAAGTATTATCTTACCAGAGCCAAAAACACAAACAACGTTATGGAATAGCGAAACTCAATGATGTGTAAGCATCCAGCATAACCGATGGGATTAAGAACGGTTGTAAATTAATATGTGCGATGGAGCAAAAGTGTAGCGATCTTGGTCGATTAAAACTAATCGATTGTCAGCTATTTTCGTTGGTTGAAGAAACAACATACAGAGGAGTTAGGAAACGAGCCTTTAGATTTGTTTGTGCGATATGTTACGCCTAATACAATTTCATTTCCGTTACGTTCATGCGACCGGTGAAACATTGAAAACAGCCAAATGTTTTACCAATTTTTTTGCAGGAATTCTAGCAGACCTCGATTTTAAAATATCAGTCACTTAACAGCGTATTGTGTTTAAACCCCATTTTGTGATGATTTTTAAATTGTGGCATATTGAAAAAAGTAAGCAATGATCGGAATCACCAGAACTTTTCCAACGAAAATACCCGATCGTGTTGTTTTATTGTACAATAACAAACAATAGTAAGAAATATTGTTCATTGTATCATTTTCGTTTTACCAATTTTGGCAACCAGCAAACCGTTTATAAATGTTCAGTAGTAATACTTATTTATGTAAAAGAACAATCGTTTGAGCATGGGTATTGTTTCCCTGATCAACTTGCTGATTCGTTTGCAATTCTGTTTGATTAAACTCATGGCAAATTCGGACAAATTGTTTCTGCATTGATTGCTTTCTGATATAGCCGGTCTTGAAAAGAACCCAATCTCCGGCAAGCAGAACACAAGTATCGGGAAATGAAAAATATTACTCCGCTGATTATTGACATGTAGATGAATGTATATTGTATTGATGGGACGAAGGTGTTATCTGGTGTGTATAAAGGTCGCTTGTGACATTAATAATGAGTACTCGATGGATCACCAGCGAGATGAAACAGGAGTGGTTTTATCCAATATCACAGCCTTGCTGTACTGAGCAGAACTAATGAGTTAGCTATCAAGATTACACTTCAAATAAAGACTTGGGAATAGAACTATAAATTGTTGGATTATTTGTGTTATTTTTGGTATAACAAAGTGTTTCCTAGGACAAATGACATTTCCAAATATTCTATAGAATGAAGCATGAGAACAGATCTGCTTCCGTTAACATTGAAAAGTATTTCCGTAAAATATAAATATAAAAAAAAAAAACAGTTAAAATTTGAAAACATGCTTAATTTATTTTACTAATACTGTGATTTCCACTGAGTAGTTTAGCATAGAAGACCAAAGTCACAACTCCGAAGAACGATAAACAAGACATGTTTAAGATTATATATATTTCGGATTTATTAAACCATCTTCAGTAGTGAAAGATTGAAATATATAGAATCTTAAACATGTCTTGATTATCGTTCTTCGGAGTTATGACTTTGGTCTTTTATTTAACCAATTCTCGGTACATTGGCCGATCTTGAAAGAAAGCCAGTAGTGCCAAAGATCCGTTTTGAGAAACATAGAACAAGAGAAACACCGTTTAAGAAAGACATGTTGGCAAACATATAATATTCGGCTTTATAAGGGATTCCCCGGTTAAACATATACATTCATTGAATACATATAATCATAATTGAAAACTGAAAACACAAATTTGCATATATTGTTCTTCTCATAATGTGTTTTCTTTCTCTACATATATATATTTTTTTTGTCAAGAGTGATCACACTGGCACAGGGATATTGACTAATTAAAGTAGATAAATTATCTCATGTTCTAGATCAATTCTCAGAGACAAGTTTCTAGATAGACCTGAATCTCGAGTTGTTCTGGA
>JAVFBZ010187688.1:4276-14807 GCA_032466195.1 Katharina tunicata
GATTAGAGTTTCTTACTCAAAGTAAAGACTCGGTCGTCCACCGGGACAATTTGTAATGTTTTGGGCACTGTGAATTACTTGTAGCCGTTATATTGCAGAGTCAATCCGTTTAATGGAAACTATAATGATGTGGAACACATGAAGTGTAACCATACAAAGGTCAAAGTAATGAATTCCTTAATCTTTCTTTATTATTAAGGAATAAATTGGGACATTATTTTTTGCAACAGAATAGGCCTGGCAAATTCTCAAACTTACAATGATTGGTTTTTTAGAATATAATTTTTTTACAAAGCTTGGGGTGATATTTTTGAGTAATTCATAAGTTACACTAAGTAATGTCTCCAGCTGTAAATAGCTTTACGTTTACCACACGACTGTATTTAACGAAGCATGGGAGACAACTCGTCCCGTACACGTCCTAACAGTTCCATGGACAATGATTGTGCACATAGACAATATGTAGAAATTTAAGGACATTTCATTAAAGGTTTAATTATAATTCTTACAAAACACTTTTGTATCAGATAAATCGTACTTATTTTCTTTGTTGACAATAGTTTATGTATAAATGCGCATTTTGCTTAAGTAATAATAAAGTTCATAAATTCTAACGATTTGAACAATGACGAAGAAAATTTAATGGAATGCGAAGCTTTTTTGATGTAGCGATATCAAACCTTATCGTTTAAGGATTAACATGTAATTATTTCTGGAGTGTTTCATCTGACAACGTATTTTACAGATAAGAACTACCTGTTATCTGATCAACTATAGCGGTGCCTTAGAAGTTCTGACTTCTGGGCTGTTGGAGAGACAGATTTGTGTGATGCTGATCGATAAATATTTACATGTCGTTGAAATGACAATTTAAATATAACAGTACGATTAATAATATCAGTATAACTTGTTATGTTTCGCTGAATGGTTTCCCACGCACAACTAAATTTCCCCGGATCAAAAATATTCAGTTAACTAACACTGATCTCAGCTAAAGTAAAACAAAAATTAATTCCAAATATTGAAGTCATTATATTTTATTTCAGGCGGCCTGTGAAGACATCATTACGAATAATGTTTAGCTTCATGTATATGCCCTAATATAGATTATCAAGTATGAAGACTTCAATACTCGAAGCTATTTTTGCTTTCTGTTTTGTTTTATTTTATGCAAATTTGTTTTATAGTCTTATTTCATAACGTGAGTCAGAATGGGGAGAACCGAGCTGTCGATAAAAGTGTTAGCCCAATAACATTTAATACCAAATAAGCAACACGTAGAGATAGTGTTGCTTAATGTACTACGGTGCTAACCACAAGACAACAAAACAATAGATTTACAGCATTGAGCTATGTGCCTGTTCCTTTTAGATTTATACCAAATTTACTGTAAGCATGTCTGTTGATGGCATTCTCGGCAAGTTAATGTGGAACAGACATTTTGCAGAAAGTTGGGCTTACATACTGTTGTTTCTATCTTAAGGATTAAGTTGAATTATACGACATGATCCAAAGCCAGATGTTCGAATCTCATATATATGACACAAAGTTTTCGGTATTCCAATGTCGACTTTATATATATATATAATTTAGAGAGATGACCCGTTGAAAATATACCAGAATTTAATACTCTTACATTTGCCATTGCATTATTAATAAATCAGCTTCTATACGCTGTTCAAACAATCTGAACTTTTTCCGCTTAATTACTGTATTATTATTGAATACTAAATTATAAAAGTATCTTTGAGATCTAAGAGATTATACCATTTTCACATTGACACAAAAACAAAGCATAATTCAATTGAAATTGATGATATTTATTTATCATAGGTTTTTTGTTAGAACCATTCCCTACCCCTCCTTCGTAAACCGCTCATAGGAAATTACTAGACCACGGAAAACAAATTAATCTTCGATGTATCACCGCGCATACCCCGAGGGGTCGCTGTCACGTGTCAAGGTGACAGGCAAACTAATCAACTTTGACAGGTGTTATTTTGCACAAATTGATCCTTAAAGTCATAATTCACTCAATGATAACAATATGAAGACCATGTCGTTCTGCTTTGTTTGAGTTCTAATCATAGCTTTTCAGAACAAACTTTACTTTATATCAGCACCTGGTGAACATTAGCGTGGAATAAGCAATCACCTTAAGAGTTCCAATGTTTAAATGTGTGCTGCGCGATATGCTGAACCCGCAAATCACAGAATAAATTAACACTTTGCGTAGGTTAGCACCATGACGATGCATGATCATTTGTTGAGTTCATACAAGTGTTTCTAATGCTGAGGGTGATTCGTCACTGTGCATGGAACTTAACCCAGTGTCTGAGTCATTGTCATCATGTTTGTTAGGTGTATACACGGAATTGTCAATAGTGATTCCTCTCTGTTTTAAAAGTTGAATATTTTCACTCCTACTAATGTTCATATTGTTGTACCTGGGTATATTTTCTGGTATCTGGGTATGATAATAAGAGTTGTGATGCAAGTTGCCTAACACAGAGTTATTTTGCTCATCGTATATTGTCCAGCCAGGTTCTCTGACCGTCAAATCAAACTGAGGGTTATTCTGGACGGCTTCCAGTTCTCCTAGTAAAGCCTCCAGTAAAGCCTTCTTATCGTGCCATTCGTTATTGCACAAACGGATCTCTTTACCTAGATTTTCTAACTGTATTCCATGGTCTAAGTTGCAAGCCATGGAGCGGTTAATCTCGGTTTGCAGGTCCCTGGGTGTTTCTCCCACTATAGGATTAACACTATCGGTAAACTTCCACCCGAATCGTAAACTAGCTTTCCTGAGTTCATTTGCTGAGCCCGAAGACTCTGATAAATTGTCCATTTCTTGGTTCAAAGTCACAGATAAATTCTGAATTTGTTCCCGTTCTTCCATGATTCTATCCTCTATGTGAATAATACTGTCACATACTTTGAGATATTGCTCTAAAGAGACAGGGTCTAAGCCAGCTGCTAAATCCTCTGAGCTCTCGTCACTCAGACTCTCCAGGTAGGCATCCTGGACGTAGTTTTGTCCGTTATGTTGAACCCTATGATGATGGGTTCTTGTTTCATGAGATTCAATAAGTATGTCTGTCTCCTGGATCCTCCTGTAGAGATTCTGAATCTTCTCCTCCTGAGACAAAACAGTTTCGACCAAAGACTCCAGAGATTTAGGTTTATGAAGACCCTCTTTAGCGTTACAAGAACAATGAGGACATTTACAGAGAGAACCTTTACTGGAGGAAGAACGGCTTCTTGATCGCCGAAGATTACGGCGTCTTGTCCTGACCCATTCTACAGAATAATGCAAATCCTCAAACTTTTGGAGTTGTAATTTCACATTCCTCTGTTCAATACCCCAAGCCTTCCAAACTTTCAAGATCTTTGTACGTCCTTGTAACGGACGTTCAACATCACGCCAGCGTTCGTATATAGCATAGGTGTGCGCGTAATCCAACTCATCCTTACGTTCAGTTGAGAGAAGTGCATAGATAATGTCGTCACAGGTTGTCCGCTTTGTCAGACCAGTCAGCCATTTCTGTGTTCCGTCAAACCAAATTGGAATGTCAATACTAGAGCTTGACGAACGTAGATCCATCTGAAATGACAAGAAACAAAATGTAAGAAAAATAATCACGTTGTCATATTATCTTGTAATATTATAGGCCGCATCGTAACATAACATGACCACGTTATACGCGTCCTGTATTTTACTTAATGAACCACAATACAGCTCCTTACCAGACGAAAAACCATCAAAAACTAACCAGTTCCATATTAATGAATTCATATATATGTGCCTATAATCCTTCTGCTACAAACATGTGCTTTGTGCGCACATGTCAATAACAATTCAGCAAGTAGTTTTCCGTTTCAAAGTCTGAACCTCCAAGAGGATTATATCCAGTAAGATTAACCTTAGGTCGAGAGTGGGCCAACTAACACTATAGCCTCATATGTATTCAAGTCATGAACCTGACGTTTTGCATAGATAAATAATATGGTAAACCGTGTACCACTTCCTATTCAAAATTCGGATATAGAACTATTAATAAGACAAAGTGATCATTTAAATAACTGAACATAACACCAAGTTAATTTACGTTTCCCATACAGAGAAACAATTTCCATGACAAATCATTTCCGGGCAGTCATTCCGGTAGGAGAGTAATTATTATGCCTATAAATATTTATTATGAACATAAATATAATAACAGATGGCGTATGCTTTACTTGTACAGTTGTCCCCGTTCGCTACTAAGTTCAAGACAATGTACAGAAAATCAAAACCTCGTTGGGAGCGAAACAAATAACTATTATAAAACTAACACACTAGTCAACATCAATGTATTTATAAATTGTGTAGGGCGCTGATTATAATCGTTTTCAGTTATACTGTAAAGAAAACGGTTCTTCAAACATTGGCAGTCTTGTTACCAGCTTAAGTTGGTTATTCATTCATTTGCTTGTGCTTCTTTGTCAGAGTAAAACATCTCTGTTTGTTACAAATATAGATCTGTTTCTTTGGCATTTAGTTTTCTTGTTTGTTTCTTTTGCTAATATTTGAGGTTAATTTTGGAGCTGGTGTTGATTGCTAACAGGATGCGTCAATAACATGTTGACTTGACTCGGTTCAAGTCGATAGTTATGTGTGGTTTAACGAGGGAAATGCAGTGGATGCGCTCTATCAATGCTGGGAGAATTATACGGTTATCCAGCTTTAACGTGTAGGTGTGGGAATTCAGCAAGGTGCATTTCTGGGACCACCACATATTGGCTTCCTTGATGCTTAACGCTGTAATGGAAGCTAGTGCAGTTGTATGATTTATATGACTAATCAAACATAACACAACATATATGATTTGGTACATAGTGCTGTACTCTACAAGTTTTCGGACAGAACTTATTCCATCCTCAGGCATTGACTGATGCCATTTGCATGAATGTGACATAGAAAAGCAGTTAAATACTTGAGAAACCACATTCCTAGATATGTTACAGACCACTTGAAAATCTTCCTGTATTTTTCAACCAATGTAATATATAAGACAAAATAATTGGGTAATAATATATTAATGGACAATACTACCGCATGCTATTTGTGAATAGAAGCTACCAGAGTAAACATTCTTCTGGTGTACTCATGACTGGTGGATACTATGTTTTGGGGTTTGATGTTTTCCCACTTGAAATAATAACCCGTCTGTCTGGCTCATATACACGAGATCTAAGTTTCATTAACAGATCAGATTAGCAACTTTGAAAATGAAAGCACCGCTATCTTTTGTGGAAAATAATACAGTCTCCATATTACATTACTTCACGTGTATATCAAAAATGAAATACAAAATGTTTAAAGTAACCTTACATTACATTGTTTTTTATACATGACGTATCTAAATTTCAGATGAGTGGTGAATGGTGAACGTTCAGCGGGCGAGATGAGTCACTTGTGATTACGCGTGCTCTATACGCCTTTACACTATATAGCTGCTGACGTGTGTAATACAGCAATTGCGTTAACATAGGCGCAGGTGACTGACTAAAGCTCGTGTACTGTTTCATTCCGAATAACTCATAACATCTGCCAAAATACAGATAAATGGCTTGAAAAGCGTGTCCCGAACCTTCTCACTCGGCGAAGAAAGCTGTAACTCAATACCTCCCTCCGAAGTCCACTATACCATCCACGCACATTGCGATTTAGAGCTAAATTATTTTGTGTAGAGTTGTGGCAATTGTGGAAAAGTTTATATATTTTCCCAGCAACCCAAGGCCACATAGCTCAAAGTTTTCGTTTTGCGTATCAGAGTTTAGTTTGCACAGTGGAGCACATCGGCTCACGTTCATTCCAATACCCATGTGTCAGTGAGATTACTCTTTACAATATGATATCAACAATCAAGTAATATTAGGTCACGCGTATCCAGCTATCGCTACTCGTATCAAAGCTCTCCGCGATGTGATGGTATGCCCCTTCTATTACACAAATAGCTTTTCCACCACGTGACAATGTGATGGATCAATTACAATATCTACACCATTGGAGATTTTTTCATAACTGTACCAGGGTACAAATGGGCCAAGACCTCCGCTACAAAGCAAATTACACACTATTCGATTCACAAAAGCAAACCGCTCTCATACAACCAGAGTACCTTTAACTGCACCCTCTATCGTATCCTTACAGGCAGACAAGGCATTAAAGCATGAAAAAAAACTATTTTTTCTAACAAGTCATTTTAGACGAAATTAAACATCTCAATGGCCGCCCCCTTTATTTCTTATAAGGATAATCATAGTCTAAACAAACCGTCCACTTAACTCTTCCAAAACAGTGGAAACAACATACATGTATATGCAATATCGTGCACATCTAGAGGTTAACTTTATACTCGCGTATAGACGAGGTATACTTGAAACGAATGATACAGGATTGGTTCTATTTTGGAGATCCCGATAATGGCTTAACAATACTTCGGATGATAGTTATCGTTTTCCAGTCGAATTGCTAAACTCTTCGGAGAAATAAAACATAATACATATAAGTTATCTTTATCCCAAGTCATACCCAGAGTAGCGTTATAAGAGTGGTTTGCGCTTTCCATCGGAAACACGTTGACCCTAGTTACAAATCGCCTACAGCACATCGCCTGATTAGAAGCTCTGCACATGTTTAACGATCTACTGGCGGAAGCCGGCACAGCCACCTGTAGGATTACATCTGATACAAGTTAACATAGAGTGAGAAACAGGCAAACGTCTACGGGCATTTGCACTATATATGGATGATAGGTAAAGATAAATAGACATACCAATGAGGAAGCTCGGACTGTTAGCGCACTGACTGCGCTACTGCTACACACAGACATGCTCACAGTATCTACCATATCTCTACGCCGATGAGCTCTAATGGACTGACAGCACACATGGTCAGGCGGGTATGAAATAACTATCTACTCACATACATACAGACATACATTCCGATAGAAGGGAAAAACAGAAACTCTATTCATCTGTCCTGATAGGAATGACTACGATATGCGGAGAAATAGTCATTATTACTTTTGTACAATGCTTTATATTGACGTATGTGGAATATGCAGATTCCAATTAGCATATAAACACTCTGGCCATTGTAACTTGGGTCATCTCAGTTCTCTGTAAATGAATACATATCAGCGGCACTGAATATATATCGCTTCAGTTATTCGATCTTAAATAGTACCGTCATGCCATTTTAATGAATGTCTAGGCCCGGATAATTTTAAATAATAAGGGATAACCGAAAGGGTCTCTCTACTTATATAATCTCTACATGTACAAGATCAGAGATCGATATATCTAGACAGCTATGGGTTTTCCTTCGAAGTGCATTTCTCTCTTGTTAATTGTGAGCTTTTGTATTTGTTTTGGTTTAATAAGGTTACTAAGGCACCAATGAAAATGTCGTCTTGCAAATATTGCAGGAAATTTTATTATTTGTGTGTGTGTGTGGGGGGGGGGGAACATGTTTAACATCGTACGGCGCGGTATTTCACATGAATAAACACTGTTTGGAACAAAACTGGACGGAAACCCTGTAATCTATACCTTCCCGCGAACTCCCTACCCACCCGCAGCCTCCACGGTTCCTGAAAATGAATAACTACCTTCCGACCCTCTATGGGGCTTTATAGTATGTATATATTCAAATAAGCGACTATCAGAAATAACACTTGGTAATTAAGCTCACAAAGACATCGTAACACTTTTTGAGACAGGTGCAAATTGAAAACAAACATGTAGTGAAGAAGAAAGTGACATGTCTTTTGTGTTAGTGATACGACAGGGATAACTGACTAAAGAAAGGATAGCTGTACATTAAATATACAAACGAGTCTTATGTGAGGTGCTTGTGTAATGACGAGTTAAGTGGATTGTCTCAACGGAAGCTCACTTGACAACCTTAACACAGCTGGGAGCGAAAACATAGACAAAGTATGTAAATCACTTAAAATGATGAGATGTGATGTGATAAACAAGTTGTTTTACCGCCCACAAAGGCGATTGCTCAGAGCGACTCTAATCTCCCATAACATTATAGTATACAAAGTAACAAGTCTATCACATGCGCCATCTGAATTCTTTCTATACTTCACCATTGTGACCACCTTTACATGCTTTGTTTGTTATATAGCTGACGTTGGTATGTAATCGGGCGAAAAACTAATTTGTCAGTGTACAGAGGCAGACCGGAGATAAAGCATTATGCTTATTACAATACAAACATACGGTGAGAAGAAATTTGTCATTAATTTCATTAGAATGACAGATATCACTCAGGCCATAAAATCATCGCTTTAAAGAATTTTCCCTTGCCAATTAATTAACGCTAGATTAACAATAGGTGTGCCGCGGGCAATATTTAGTCCTGAAACCGGTGACCATGCCTTGATTTGTCCTTTATAATTTACACTGGAATTCACCCAGACACCTTAGTAAAAACGTGTTCCTGCCTGATTGGATGAGAAAAGTGCGCCGAACAAACTGCTTCACAAAAGATAAGGTGATTGATTGGGGTTTTACGCTGTACTGAAGGTTACTTCACCTATCAGTATTTGACGGTGCCTCAGTCCAATGGTGGAGGAGACCGCCTTAAGCGACACCGACAACATAGAAGACGCCTCAGTACATTCCTGGTGCCCCTTATAGCTCAGAGCTCTAGAGGTATAGACTAGATTGACAGAGGCTATATGCAATTAATCCACCATAATAAAAGTGAAGAAAGATGGAAAACGTCAAGTCTGATAATTGTGTTCAGTGGTTTGTTTTTATCTTTGTTTCAATGAAATGACGGCGTACCAGCCCAATGAATGACGAAAACGAAGCCACACCGAAGGCAACCAGAACAGTTCCCGACCAACCGCCAGCTGTTGAAATGATATAATTCAATACTGATCTTAAAAAGTTCTTCCAACTTACATTTATCTTGACTTAAGGTAGAAATGTTTATAAGACCTACCTGTCGTTCCTAAAATGAGTTAGATGAGTTTACATCCTTATTGTCCGGGGATGTATTTTGAGAGAGTAGCCTTAGCGAATAATATTGGGAAACTTCCAGTTCCAGATCTACTGAAAAAATCTGTTTCTGTAGTCCTTTTACTAACTAGGCTAACAAAGAACGTATATTTTATGCACCGAGAAGTCACACATTAACACCTTACACACATATCTGACTTACGTAACAGTTTTGTCACTTCGTTTGCTTGGTGTCTTGTGAAAGGTGTTATAACTAACTAACTGACTGAATGCACCTGCACGAGCTCGTGTCATTAAGCAGAAACTATCCTTAACACCGCGGAGAGTGTTAAAACACGTCACACAACATTTACGTCTTCACATCACCAAATAAAGAAAGTATTAAACACACGAGGAACGATAAGCAAATAGATGTAACTCGCTGGTCGGTTAACACAAAAAAAACTGTCAACATGGACGACTGCATTTAAAACGCTTCTGACATTTACTAGGGGTCGTGTAAAAGCAAAGTAGATTGTTTGACATGCTGTCTTATACTACATGCGAGGCGAAGCCAGCATATCTACCCATACCCTGTTAATTTTACCGATTATTTATTTGCCTCATCGTATAGAGTACTACAAATTGAGATTGTAAGTTACATAGGCTATGCCATTAAGAAGCAGAGAACTTTTGACGACCGTCTTTAATCAGCCCTGCTTATATTGATTCAATACTTGTATGTAACCCATGCACTTACACCGAATAAACTTCCTTATTTAAACGCGTTATTTGATTGTTAATTAAAAGCGATTATGAAAACACCGGGTCGGCCCTATATCTTCTGACTTTATGTGTCAAATCGGACACTTTTCATCGCCAGATTTAGCGAGGTTGTATCAACTATGTCAGCGAGCGATTAAACAAGGAAATACAACATGTAAGGGACATTCCAGGAGAAGAAATTAAAACCGTAAAACATCTCCACGAGTTTTATATTGTGATTATACAACTGTAAAGGTTTCTTTCTGTGGGCCCGTTTCTCTCAAACCGGTTTTCGTGAAGCACTCAGCAACACCAACCTCATCAAGTGAATAAAGGTTGACGTAGAATAATACTTATATTTATTTGAGGTACACACTCGCGTAAGAGCAAACAGGCACCCAAGTACCGATTAATACAATTTGAACAAATTTAGTGCAACATAGATTACTACATAAAAAATTTCTTCTTATCACTATTATTATCCTTACTTAGAAGTAACGTAATTCAGCTACAGTTAATTGTTAGTAAACAGAGTTATTAATATGAACCTAATTATTTCACTTAGGCTTTTGAAAGTTGCATAATGCATGCTTCTATGTACGCAGATGTGCAACGTAGAAAACAAATCACGGAATTATGCAAATTTCCCCAGAAATTATGCAAATTGGCTCCATTTGTCCGGTAAGCTTGTCCGGGCTGTATCTTGGTTACTATTTCACTTAAGCTTTTGAAACTGGCATAGTGAATTCTTCTATGTACG
>JAVFBZ010187699.1:0-14807 GCA_032466195.1 Katharina tunicata
GATTTGCTGACTTTAAGTTGGAAATCTTGCATTTTATGTAGACTGTTTGATGGTGATGATATGTACAGGAACATTTTGCTCGAAGCAGTATTAGCCGTTAATACCAGATTAAATCATTAATAGCGGTATTAGAGAATCTAGGATTAGATTTAATACTACTTTAATACTGACGTCTTCGAGCAGCCGGCCTCAGAACAGTTAAGTAGATGAATATCTTACTAAAATTTTGTTATGCTAAAGTCTATGTGACTATTTTCAGATTAACACCTGTGACCAGAATGTATCAGCATGCTGTGAGATTATCGAGCTGAACTCTAAAGTACAGGGTCAGCTGTTTAAACTACTCAGTCTGACAGCTTCAGAAGGTAAGAGCAAAAAAAACCTGCTAAAAAAACGCAATTACTCAGATCATGGGCATCAGAAAGCCATTTTTACATTGTTGGTGTCCAGTTTTGCATCCTTATATGTCTTGTGTTGTCATGTTTGTTTCCAGCGTAATTGTTTGTTTTTTTCCTTCATCCATAGACTAGCATGTCGTCATACGAATAAAATAACCTTAAGTACGGCATAAAACCCTAATCAAACAAACAAACAACATTTTTTTAGAGGTGGGCTTGGGTGGTCATGTGGTGCTCACCACCCCTGGAAAATCATGCTACCATACAACCATAGTTCAAGTGAATTCCATTGTCTTGGGGCAGTTGGGGGTCAAATTAAAAAAATAAATATGTGTCTCATGTAGGATTTGGAGAGAAATTTTGCAATTTATGATCCTGTGTTCATGCGAAATTTTGCAATTTATTAAGGGATGGTTCTCACATATAATATTAAATGACATATTTCTAAGGTGTATATATTTATACTGGTGCTCTGTGCGAGAAAGTTGAAGTGAAAAGGAGAGAACATTTGTGTGCTAGTTTTCCTTACATGTGGCATCTGTATGGGTTAAACACAGAACAAATTAAACATTTAGTGTGCCAACAAAAATCACTTAAGCTATGTATTAAATCCCGGTTACAACTCTTAAGAAATCAAGTCTGAACCTGACATAGTATACTGTTACATACACCAATGTAGTTTGATATACAAACACTGTTAGGGTCTACCTGAGTGCTTTAAAACACAATAGCTGTAATAGTGTGTGATCACCTAACAGTTTACTGAGAAATAAATTCAATTTATTGCCACCTTTAATACCTAACAATGGTGACCTTTGACCTGTTACCTGGATATTATTCAAAAGTCAAGCATACACGCTTGAATCACAGTTTCATTGTATTGTCATGGCATATACATACATACATCGCATGCCCTTGTGCATAGTCCATGAATAATAGACGGCACAGAATGGTTTATTATTGGCACTTATCCTTGTAAAGAAAAGTGCCTCTCCTTCAATTTGTTTATTCTTTCAGATTATTTTTTTATAACAAGTTAATAAATGTTATTTTATATTCAATAACCAGAGAAATTTTGAAAATAGCAATAAATAGAAAATAAATTGCTCAAACTGTCATACACAACTAATTGCTCAGAATTGAATTACCCTAAATCCTCCACACATTCGACCCCTTTACCATTTTTACCAGTACATGTATTTATGTTCAGACTTGAAACTAGCAGAAAATATAAGTCCAATATCCAAACCCACATTTGTAAATTCAATAAATTACTAAAAACTTGTTCTCTTTAGGTTGAATTTGTTGAGGATTTAGGGTATATTGAAGGATGCCATGTGTTATAGGGCATTTACCTGATGTAAACTCTTTAAGTTTTTGCTCTTGAGCATATCTGTATGTTGCTTCTGTCTTAATAAAATGAAAGTGCCTTCGGAGAGTTCGGAGAGTTCAGAGTGGCATTTATAACTAAATTATAAGTTTTTATAGGTTTTCCAATCTATCATGATTATCATTATAACAATCTTTATATTTGAATGGCGGCAATGGCCACAATTTAAAATTTTATTTTAATTTCAGGGAGTACTTATGCGGGTGCTGATGTCATCAAGTACAGATTACTGCCATGGTTAGGACAGAATTTCTTTACGTCCGGTAACAGTCTGTCAGCTGACACCTCCCTCAGTTCTCTAACGGAAATCGCAGCGAAGAACCGAGAGCTTGACCAGTTACAGGAAATGTATGAGGACACAATTCAAAGACTTGAAAACGACCTGAAACTAGCCAGGGCAGAAATCGACGACCTTAAATTTGAGTATGTTGTTTCTTGATACACTTCAAATTGCTTTCAAGTTTTTAAATTACTTTTCCATTGCCTTTCGAGTGCAAATTTGCAAATAAGCATTTATACCCACTCCGATGAAAATTTGAGAATCTAAAAGTTAAGACACAAAATAAAAAAAATAAAAAAGAGAGAGAGAAAAAAGAGACAAAGATTGAATAAGCTTTGAGGCTGCACTTAAGATAGAAAATTCATGTTGTATTCAAGTTACAGGGAGAACTATTGAAATCAATTGAAAAATTTTATTTTTTTATTGATATCATATCTGATAAGTTATTGTATGTCCTTGTTTCTTGACAGACTAGCTGATGGTAATGATGAGCTGATCAAACTGAGGGTGATGAATGGACGCGTGGACAGCTATAAATCACAAATCAGAAACCTGAAGGATGAAATCTTCAGCAGCTCACTGCCTTCATCAAAACTGGACTTCGACAGAAATGAGTGAGTATTTTTCCTTATGAAATTTAAATATATCATAGTTTTTTCTCCATAAAGTGTAGGCATAAAGGGAGATAATTAAGCTGTATTTGGAGTTGTCTCCCATGATTTGTGAAATACCATTTCGTAAGTGTAAATTAACAGTTGAACTGTATACCATACTTACTGTATGTTTAACTGTAGTTGTAATTTGTTCTTAACACATGAAATAGATATCATATTTTACAGGCCATTGATAAATCCCACATACAACATGTAGGCAAGCACAGATTGACAAGTTGAATCAGAAATTTAGAAGTATCTCTTTATTCACTGAACAGTCACTTATATTGCAAATATAGCTTGACAAATTTAGAAAAATGTTCTTCTACATAAAGTTTGACAAATCAATGTGAATTTCATCCAGTTTGTATTCCAAGTGTAGCCTTCAATGTTTTTTAAGCAAATGTTGAAAGCATGTTGTAAATAGAAAAAAAAATTCTCATATCCTTTAATGATTATCTTCAGCTCGTATACGTATTCTAGTCGCAAGACCTCCTCATCACTGTCATTGGACGATCCTGTACAGAGAGTACGTCAACATAACCTCATCTCTAGATTTAACGACATGTTTGCTCAGGACAGACTTGACTCCATGGATACCCTGAGACGATTCTCTGACGATCATGAGAATAACCAAAGAATCCTCTTCAATGCAATCTATGTAAGACAGTTGTTACAAGTGATATTTTTAATTACGTGTAGAATAAGAGAAAGTCACGTTGTTAAGTATAATATATCTCAGCTTGACTATGCCATCATCAGTTATACATGTACAGTATGTATGCTTTATTTATATGTTTAACTGATGATGGCATAACAAAACAGAAATATATTATGTATACCAACAAAACTTCCTAGTTTGGTATATCTCAAATTCTATGTTACTGGAAACTGACCTGTGGAACTACTGGCCTCTGATATTCAATTACCCCCAACAGTACAACAGTATTTCTAGTTTTCACCTCTGTAATTAGCACTCTTACATACTCAACATACTCAGTGTAAAATGCAGAACAAATTGTCTTACTTTTATTTTCTTGTACCCGGAGTGGAGGACCGCCAGCTGAGTTTGACTAGTTTTGCAAACATTCCACCCAATATAAGTAAAATGAAAAACAAAACAAAGCACTCCAGTTGCATTGCTATGAAGCAGATATGACTGAATTCATTGTATTTGGTTCTAGTTCTTTTGGTGTTAAAAATGTGTTTTTGTATTTTATGGCCTTTAACCGTTAACTCATTTAGTGAACTTAAAAACTTAAAACCTAAATATAAGCCTACATATATGTATGCCATCGTTCTACCATGAGCCTCTGTATCTCAGTTGGTTAGAGCGTTGGCCCTGCTAGCCAAAGACCCGAGTTCGAATCCCGGTGGAGGCAAGCAAAATTTTCTTTCTCTATATTTATACAAAAATATATGTATGCCATCAAACTTCAAATCAATTACTTTATAAAGGGAACAAAAAAAAGAATGTCTAAAAGTTAGTTGTGCTTAATGAATTATCTGTCTGTTTATTTTACAGGAAGCGTCTAACGTGGCAAAGTTGTCATTTCGACAGTTTAAGATGAAGGTAAGAGCTAACCTAGCAGCCACTCACATTGGACCTGAGACCCTGGAGGAGGCTGTACAGGACTATGTTAACAGAAATACCGACCTCTACGATTTACCAGGAATGGTGTCTGTAAGTAATTACTCAGTTTTCATGTTTTTTGCAATACTCTTCCCAAAATGTTGGTTAAAAATACTCCTGATGTTGACCAAGTTTTGACAAAACATATTTCACTAAAGTTTATTTTTCTAAACCTTCTTAATCTCTGACTCTTCGAAACGCGAGAAAAAAACACACCAAACTCTTTTCAGCTTGTTATGCCACATTATGAAATACTTTTTAACAACTTACAAATAATCCAATGGTATCTTAGACAAGTTACACTGAGACAAACAGCTGTTGAATTGAAAGATTAAAATGATTGACTGGTCCAGCGCTTTGGATGGGGTCTTCGAATGGGGTTAGTTCATAGGTCAAAGTGTACAGATTCTAAATTCTGATTTACTCATCTCTCATCTTGTCAATGCTATATATGATGGCATTATCAGAATAGGGCCTGTACGTCACGTCATGTGATGAGATGGATTTCATGAGATTCCTTTCACTTCCGGGTACATGTTTCTTTTTTATTTAGATATAACATCACACAGGAGTTTAAAAGGTGATAATTGCCCTGTCTTGTCCTATAACTGAAGCAAAAGAAAAACCATTCTGATAGACAACTAATCAAAACAAAGCGCAACAGTGTCGAGGATGTTCCCTGAAGTAAAGAAGAAGAGAACGAGACTCTATTACAGAGCCTATAGACATTGAATTTGCTTAAATAGGAATCATACAAGCTGAATTTAAAATGTCTTCTGCTTTTTAAACAAAGAAGAGTCCAATTATGTGATTAATCTTCTGTTAGAATAATGTGATTTTGTTATATTTCCTGTCAGGATGTTATCCGTAGTTTGAACCGCAATGTGAAGATTTTCCTACCACTAGACACAAGCTTTGCCATCATCCAGCCATTCATCCGTGAAGCGTGTAAGCTAACCTGGCAGATGAGTGCTCTGGCTCATCCTCTTGATATCCGTGTCGCCTCTGACGGGGAATTGTTTGATGATGCAAGGTGAGATCAATATTAAAGTGTACTAAATCAATAAGTTTATACTTTTTATTGTTACCGATATCATTTTTATTGAGGTATATAGACAGGACCAGCAAATAAGTAATGTTCTTATTTAGTTGTTATATCCAAGCGGAGGCAGAATTTCTTTCTCTACTTTTATATCAAAAATATAAATACAGCAGCTAAGTATATTAACAGTCAACTTTACCTGCTAACTATATGTTTAAGGTAGCTATATATAAGGCACGTCTCAGACCACCAGGCTGGGTTGTTCATAACACTGTTAATTTTGTAACGTCTCAAACAAAGGTGTTTGTGACATGACATTGCTCAATAAAGCTTTGAGCAACCAGCAAGTAAGGAAATACACAAACATAAAAAAAAATCATCAAGATTTTAAGATTACCGGTAATAACATTAGTGAACAAAAGTTAATTGGGCTTGAATGAATATTTTGATACCTTGATTACTCAGTTTGTTTGCACTGTTTGGTATGTGAACTCTACTGTGTTAAATTCTGTCACAAAACCGTGAGGTGGGTGATAGATTCCCATGCCATGGTGCTCTCTGACCTATTAGAATCTTAAAGGGACATCAGGATACCGATTTGCTATTGAGTACCGGTTTGTCCTGTAAATGTATGTCCCATGCTTGTTTATGCCAGTGTCATTAAGCGTGTATTTAAGCCACCACAGTTAAACCCAAGTCAGACAAACCTCTTATGTTTCCTGTGTTCATTTTTGTTTCTTGTTATTGTTCGTTGTCAGTGTACTTACTGGGTCGGATGTTTTTGTCCAACCTGCATGTTGCTGTGTAAATAAAATAACAATATCATTATTATAACATATCATCACTGTATTGACAACCGTTGTTTAAATGTTTCAGTTATCGGCGTAGCTATGACTCTGAGTACACGGCTCCCCTGATCAGCCATCATGTGTGGCCCTGTCTCGTACAGGGGTCAAAGGTCCTCATGAAGGGAGAGTGTGTCACCAGGAGAGGTGCTTCACTGGTAGGATCTATTCCTCTTTTCTTATATTTATTTTATTCTTTGAAAATATAACAGTTATTTCTCTATTATTTGGAAATAATATTAAAAAAATTTGGAGTTGCTGATAGTTTAACTTAATTCGTCAATCTCTTATGATTTGTGTAAAATAATTAACTTTTTTGGGGGATTTCCTATCATAGCTTATGTACCTTTTTGCGTAAGTGTTTCTGTAAGGGGGAGGGGGATTTTGAATATTAATTTAGCAAATTTATTTTGCCTCATTTCTAAAAATAATCTGGACGGATTAAGTGATTTGATGAAACTCCTTTATATACTGAATGCCACTCTTAGAATCATTGAATGCTGTTGAACTCAGTGTTTCAAGATTATATTCATGCTGTTATACGTAGCACTGGAGGAACACTATCTTTCCAACAGCAAGAACACTAAAGTGACTTCACATTTTATGTTTGTGTTAAGAGACGCTGTCTACTGTTGGAATACAGCGCAGTCATATGCATACCCTTGAGCACATAGTTAAAAACCAATCAATCGTTGGTGTTGATTATTGGATTTGACATTGTGTGCTTGTGTAATTTTCTGCCTACTGTTGGAAGCTATGGGTCTTATAATCATCATCCATAGATTTTGGTTATTAGTTTGTATTAAGAAAATTAACTGCAATTATTCCTTATTTTTTCTCTTTGTAACAGACTTCTACTCGGAGGTCCCGGAGCCCGACCCGTCGTCCTGCCAGCCCATCCAGGGGCCGTTCTATGAGCCGGGGTCGCTCCCCCAGCCCAACTGCTCGTAGTCGATCCTTGAGTCCACGGCGATCCACCAGTCCATTTCGATCAACTAGTCCATATCGGTATTAAACAGAACGAAAAGGCTATTAAACCGTGCATTTAATGACTATGTCCACCTTTAATCGATTAAGATATGTTTCGCGTGTGAATTTAGTCATTGATCCATTTGATTGAACTTGACTGTTTGATTCTATTGGCCTCATGTCACAGCTTTTTGAATATTTCCGTCCATAATTTGAAAATTACTTTTTTTCTGTCTCAATCATTATTTGCTTCAATTTGTTAAATTATATTTGATTGTTTAACATTTGATTTTCTACTCAAACATCAATAATTGTTTGTCAGGTTACAAATATCACTTGTCTGTATTCACTGTGTCTGTACAGGATAATGACCCAAGTTTTGTAAAAGCTGTGTTTTTATAATACAAATGGTTTATTTTAAGTTTTTGTTTTGAAACTTCTTTCAGTGATTTAAATTAAATAAATTCAACCGTAACCCCTATTAAAAAAGAAACAAGAGGACTCCTAGGTTTGAAAGAAGCAAATATTTGCTGTAATTTAAGGGAAATGCTTTTTACTCCTTTGTCTCGGCTGTAGACAAATTTTTATGGTTTATGTTTTGTTACCATTATCTGTGATATTTGTTTCGATTCCCAGCAAATTTATAATATAGTTATTTTGAAAATGTATTGATATTCCAAATTACATTATTTTTTTTATTTATTTTTTTTTTTTTATCATATAAAGTTATTTTAATCGCATGAAATTATTGGTTTGAAAGGTTTGAAGAGACATCAATTCTTTTTTGGAAATTATATTTATGCTCCTTGCAATTGTGTTAGTTGGTGATTTAAAAGACAGTTTATTATTTCCAAATCTGTTTAAATACAAAAAGCAAAAAACATTTTCTTAAGACCAGTATATGAGTGTTGTGGGTAAATAAATTTATTTGTAAAACATATTTTATTTGTTTAGTTTTATATATTTACAATATATTATGTTAGAAATGTATGAGTACTTTATCTTTATTCGTCAGTATTATCTACTAACTTGTATAATCAAAAATATATTATAAGCAGAATTTAGCTTACTTTACATATATTGTTAGAAATATAAAGTTGTCATTATATTTATGAATTATAACTATATATATGAATACGTAGGGAAAATAGTCAGTTTACATGTGGATGTGAATTTGGGTATATGGAGCCTCAGTTGTACCTGTAACCCAATAAAACGCTGGTTCAAATCCCATCAGAGTTTTTTTTTTAGGCATTTATAAAAAAATATGTATTATGCATTATTATGTGAAAGTATTTAGCGATTTTATGAAGTGATTTTTTTCGAAATAAAGTTTATATGATATATTTAATTATGATGTTCAGATCTGTTTTATGAACATACCTTTCACACAGGTGAGACAGGATGTGGACAAAATTAGTATGTGAGGGAAGTTCCTGGTGGCTACACAGATCGTGGGTTGGTTTACTAAGTTTCCTTCCGGTTTCCATCAACGGCTATGCATCGTCTTTATTCAGGAGAAATAGTTGAGTACGATGTTTAACACCAAGCAAATATGTAAAGCACAGGATCGCACACGGCCATCTTTTCCCAAATTCACCCTGTTGTTATACTTTGGTGTATTGCTGCCATTTGGCGAGGAGGGCCTTGAATCAACTGTATGGTTGTTTTTAATAGACCGGGTTACCCACGACAGTAACGGGCCTAATCTTCACTTACCAAGATATTTATGAACGTTACAGTTTTTCTAAGTAGACTGTATACACAGTTACGACATGTAGCTGTTAAACTGTTTACATAAGGCTTGGTCTGTTATGATAATCATATAGTAATAGTAGTATATCTTGCTTTATGAACATTAAGAAGTTGACAAACTGATAAAATAAAAAGAAAAAACTTTATGGATTCCAACTTCTTCAGTTATTGGCGCAATGTTTTAATATATATTCTGACATAATGCTTGAGAGCGTCAGAAAAGACATAGAAACGTTGAGCCAATAAATGAAAAAGTTGGAATCCATAAAGTTTTGTCTTGTTATTTAGACGTACATATAATTTTGTTTAAAACCTGGTTTAAACAAAATCTAAAGTTGGGCAACTTTAGCTTGATTGATTGCTTACTAACTCAATAACAAAACAACCAACATAGACTGCCTTGAAATTATAAGGACTTGTCTTTGTCCGTTTCCACGTCAATATTTTATCAGGATTGTTCAATAGGCTATACAAGATTGGTTATTTCTCTAATCACACGACCAACATGTGACCAGGGTTGGTTATTTCACTAAGCTTACGATCAGATTTAATCTATTAAACAATAGGCTATTCAGGACTGGTCTTTTGTCCGTTTCCACGACAATATTTTACCAGGATTGTACAATAGGCTATACAAGATTGGTTATTTTTCTAATCACACGATCAAGATGCGACCAGGATTGGACAACATACGATTAAGGATTGGTTATTTATCTAATCACGCAATCAAGATTGGACAGCAGACGATTAAGGATAACAACAGACAGGACTCCAGACCTGATTCCCAGACAAATCGGCTACCTGGTTTCTCTTAGCTTAGAGAATACTAGGGCACAGGAATCTTCTGCCAATCACCCTCGATCAGGATTGAACGACACGTTGTCCATTCACACGGGAAGATGAGGGCACTATTCAGGATTGGTTATTTCTCTAACCACAGTGCTAAATTTTAGCTAGGAATGGACAATGGTCTATTCAGGGTTGGTTATTTCTCAAATCACAGTGCTAGATTTTAATCAGGAATGGACAATATTCTATTCAGGATTGGTTATTTCTATAATCACAATGTTAGATTTGAATCAGGAATGGACAATAGACTATTCAAGATTGATTATTTATCTAATCACAGTGCTAGATTTGAATCAGGAATGGACAATAGACTATTCGGGATTGGTTATTTCTATAATGACTGTGCTAGATTTTAATCAGGAATGGAGAATAGACTATTCGGGATTGGTTATTTCTCTAATCACAGTGCTAGATTTTAGTCAGGAATGGACAATAGTCTTAAAACTGATTACGTGGGTTTGATCCGTAATATTTAAATCTTATAGTTAATTTTCTTTGCCATTAATACTAGAGACCCGAGTTCGAATCCCGGTGGAGATAACCAAAAGTTTCTTTTCTACATTTATTAAAAATGTTATTATGTCTAATAAGATATATAGTCAGACCCTGTTTTTTTATTTTTATTAAATCATTTGTCCAATTATACTTCACAATCTGGTTGCAAGAATTACATTGAAGTAAACTTGGCTGCTACAAACAAAATGCTACTCAATTAATTTCATATAAGCGCATCCAAAATATTGTTTGTTTGGCTTTAAAAATACAAGTTATCATGTAAGATATTACAACGTATATTCTTGTATATAGGTCAATGTTCATCATCCCAAAATAAACTTACGTTTTACTTATACAAATCAACAAGTTTGAGTGAAGGGGCGCGGTTGTGATAAAATATATGATATATATTTTTGTATAAATGTAGAGAAAGAAAATTTTGCTTGCCTCCACCTGTATTCGAACTCGGGTCTCTATATAATTTTATTTTGAAATTCACTGGGAAACGGTAATCAGGACTACTTCACAAAACTAACTGATACAAATGAACTGAAGTGAGAGAAGACATCAGTATTGGACTATTTATTACTACACTTCTCTGGTCACGTCGATCATGTGATAGAAATACGTGACATAGTTGACAAATTGACTTGATACAGAACTAGGTTGCATGATTGATATCATAGTCTATAATTTTGACAGATTAAACAGCGTAGAGTCATTATATAGGTCTTTATACGTGTTTTACTGATGTAGGTGATTAGTCTCTCGAGTTGTTTATTTGTTTATACAAATGAGTTGACAGCATTACGGAGTCCATTGGTGAGTAGGCATTATTCTGAGGAAATATCGTCATATAATATATCATGGCTTTAATCATAAACATTTGCTCGTAAACTGTTTATAGTATTTGGATACATATATGTTCGATGGACTAATGAACTGTGTTTCATACAACACCTGTCCTACAACATTTCATATCATATGTGGGTATCCAAAATAGACTTTCGAATTCCGACACAGTGGTATTATCAATAGACAAAATTCAATCGAATGATTATTGTCAATTCGTATGAATGAAATCCAAAGTGTTTACGATGTATGTAACGAGAACATATATCTTTAAAAGTAGACTTTATACAATTGGTAACCATTATGTGTTATTATGATTTATAAAACTGATGTGGTGGGTGATATACTTTCTTAGGCCAATGAACGAGAACAATATGGATATAAATAAAACAGTAATAGAATTACATAGAAGTTACTTCGTTATACCTTTGAAAATGATGCATACACAGATTTATTAAGCTGTAGAATATCGTTGCAAGTAATTTTGAAATATTATCAATCTTATAGGTCAAACGAAAAAGTTAATATCCTTAAGCCCGTCTAAAACCGCAATAGTTCATAACATGATAGTTACTTAATCATTTTATTTATAAATTTATTTCATAAAACGTGGAATAGTAACTCAACAAGACAATGTCTATCCGCCGAGGGACCCCGAGTCCCTCTCTGTCCATTCACCGGACACAGTCGCGGCCCCGGACACCTTCCATCGTGAGATACATCAGCGAGGGGAAACAGATGGAAGAGTTAGACAGTGGTCGGATGTCAGATGTCATGGTTTCGTGTCAGAGGTCCGAAAAGCCCACGAAACCACCTATTCCGCCCAAACCAGCCTCTGAGAACACTCCTTTATTAAAGCACAGCACTGTCAGGTATAAAAAGCTTGTTCAATAAATATTCCTAACAATTATCCTCAGAATTCTTTATGTCATATAATGTTTATATTCTAATTGTGACGCATTTTAATAAAATAAAAAATAAAAAACATAATTTTTCTTTTTTAAACAAAGTAGGCCTACTGTTGCTTTTCCTAAGACACATTTTATTTTGGCTTTAGTAGCCATGACATAAAGAAAATGATGTAAATTTGTTAGGAGCAGATTATAATTGCTATTCTTTGCAGTTTCGTAAAATTATTTTAAAGTTCTATTCATTAGTTTGTATGGACAATGTCCACAATTTTATTCTCGACTGTGGTGCTTTGTCAACAGACGACAGTCCACTGGTGACTTCAATGACGAAATTGACTTAACGGTTATGCCAGCGAACAGAACAAGTCGACTGTCTTCAATACTCAACCAAATCAAACTGGTTGTACTTCTTGGACTAGCAGCTACGGCATTTGTAAGTATATAAATCGTCAAAAGGGTTTTTAATTGGGACATTTTCAGAGGATCATCCAAGGAACATTCGCGGCACGATGAATACCATTGGAACCTGTTCATTGTAAAAACCAAAAGACGCCTATGGGAATCTAACCAACTGCACTTTGATCGGACGCCAATTCGCGTAATACTTGCTCACACCTGGAACAAAGATGGTCGTAACGGCTCCACCCAGAAAAATGTTTAAACTGGTTTCCCAAATTTATTTTACCCTATTTACATAGGATGTGTTTCCAAAAATGATAAAAATGCTGAAGATGCAGGCTGGGTCCTCTTTGGAATAAAACCTATTTGTTTTTTTTACAGTGATCTAAACTGGGCGAGAGTTTCCTGAAATAAACGTTAAAATAAACGGTTTAAAGATTGATAAATAATTTATTATATGTTATTAACGCATGGAATAAAAACAGGATCGTCCTTATTCTGTGGAAGGTTAAAATTGTATTGTTGAAAAAGTGGGTGTTAAAAACGGATATAATCAAATGCTAATTAAAACGTGTTGGAATGTCAAGAAGTCTGATTTACTTGTACTCTCGCAATATATTGTCGATTTCATTGTCAAGATCCGCGTGCCATGTTTCCATGACATCTGATCGATATCGTGGCCTCTCTTTCAAAGATGTGTCGTCTGCCTCTATCAAATCAATGGAAGGAAATAGAACATAGGCCTAATTTTTTTACAAGGTAGCAGAGCAGATATCTTATAGCAATTTTATGACATCTTATTACCTTTTTCTTTTTCATTTAGGAATGCATGTGTACCGGGCACGTGTTTTTTTAACATACGTGTGTCGATTGTTTTTGTTGTTGTTTGTCTGATAGGGATTTTAAGCCGTACTTTAGGTTATTTCACTCATATGACGACGTGTCAGTCTGATCGGTGGAGAAAACCACCCAAAACGACACTGGCAACACAGAAGGCACCGTGCTTGGGCGAAACACAGGACACTACAACAAATCGGCTTCCTGATGACCTTAGCTCAGAGAGCACCAAGGCACAGGGGTCTCACATCCAACCCACCCGCCATACGTCTGTCGAAATATATTTTCGGAAGATCAAGTGACAAATGGCCTAATTATATTTTGACGCGTTTGATTGACAACAAAATTAGTCAGTCTGTTCAAACTGGATATATATGTCAAATTAACGATGGAAAAAGAAATATATTAAAATCATTAGATGTGTACTCATAGTCTTCGAAGTTAAGACCGACCATATATATTTAACGTAAATTCACACGAAGAGTTACTTTATTTTTGTAGGTGGTGATCATGATCAACCCTGAACTAAACTTAGAGGAATATCAAATCAGCGTGGGCAGTAGACGACCTCAAGGTATGGTGAAACACATCAATGATTAATTTCAAATCGATTCATTGATTTATTTTTATGTTTCCTCGCTGTCAATCGGTGAGCCCACGACTTCTTCTTTATATAACCATTCGATTAAATGTAACAAGCCATAAGTGCGTATCATTTTCGTCTAACTTCAGGAAATATATGCTTTAGATTGGCTTAAAAGGCAATACAAAAATAAATTAGGAGCAAGATGGCTACACGTGCCGAATCCGCAATGCAGTTCTACAGGCTACATAAGTCAGAGTTTTCAATGTTCCAGAATTCTTTTGGATGTAGACATTTAATGTTTGGGCATTATAGTAGCAAATCCACAGCGTAATAAATCAACGTATGTCTGTATTTAGTATACTTAAGACAGATAATAAGTACAATATTGAAATCAGTACTCTGATTTATTTCGAAATATATACTAGTAGTATAAGTAATTTTCCACGTCTCTGGCAATTCCCTTATCAAGAGACTTGATTTTAGTCTGGTGTACCAACGAAGTCTTTTAAAAACTATAGGGACCGTGCCTCAGTTGGTGGAGTCCATTTAGGTATACCCGGAATAGGTTCGATTCCACCTATGGACCTAAGGTATATAAAGGAAGTTTTCCGCAGCCTGTGGAGTTCGCGGTGTTCGAGGTTTCTTCACGAATTTCCACCATACACCGGCAACGCAAAGTCGTCATATAAGTGAAATACCCTTGATTTTAACGTTAAACACCTCGCTCACTATAATACGACTATTATCGTGTGTTTCAGCGATCGATCTGTGGAAGCAGGGAGATACGTTGATAGAGTTTTTAATCAAGGCACCTGTCCTAGAGTCTGTGGCCGTGAACGAGTCGATGACACAAACCCTTCCGAGCATATCGATCAGCATAAATTCATCGGAGGTAATTAAACTTGATATACAA
>JAVFBZ010187721.1:4767-14806 GCA_032466195.1 Katharina tunicata
CCCAAGTAGCCTTTGGTCGCAATAATTAAGAAAGCCTTACGTCTTGTTAGATTTTTGGTTTCTCGTGAAATCTACCAAACTGGTTATTTCCCATAACATTGTAAGTGTTGTTGAGCCTATGAACAGACATTAAGCCTAGTTCATTATTTATTTAGTGGTAATATTTCAGAAGATAAATGTAATGATTGTTGCTAATACCAAGACGGATCAGTTCGGGCTCAAGGTCCTTCTGATACGCCTCAACGGAATGATCATTTTGGATAATGATGATGGAATTTTTCCTGGATTCCAGTCCACGGTTATATAGTTGCAAAAGTCTAATTAACTAGAGGGATGCAGCCCCATATACATACTGTTCACGGCTTAGACTCCTCTTGAAACGTATGATATGACGTGACAAAAAAGAAGACTAGGAGTTCAAAGATTTTGCACTGATTCACGATGGGAAATCTATTATTAAAATTTCCCAGTATTATTAATATATTAGGAAAATATTATCTAAGATATTATCTTAGATATTATCTAATATTTTCGATGACCTGGGAACCACACATTTGAACTTATTAACTTGTCCGTAATAATGACGACGTAACTCTGAATTCATTTTATAATAGATTGATTTCGAGCATCCGATACAAAACCTGATAATTCAAGTGATGAAACGCGGTAAACTGGTTTGAAATAGAGAGAACAAAACAGATTATGTTTTTAGGTACTCGTCATCTTTATACGTTTAAGAGAATTACCCAGCATTCCTCTCTAACATAAACTGGCTCATGGATGACATCATCATTATGTGCTGGTCTACAATGTCGTGGACACTATGAAAAGGGGAGTTACTGGGAAGTCATCATACGTATTGTGCACATCATCTCGGACGCAACGCGATCATCGCCATTTTAGCCAGAACTTTGTCACAGCCTGTGGGTAACACTGCCAATGAAGTAGATTCCAGAGTTTCCATTTGTTTTAAATTCAGAACTTAATTGACTCATAAACAAAACATTGTACTTGTTTGATAGGCATTAAGAAGTTGAAGTACATCATAACCAGTACACTTGTCTATGGATGGCAACTCCTTTATTTAGTAACAATGCAACGTTTCGCATTTCGCGTTTAAACATTGTGCATATAAAGCCATTAAAAAATCGCTCTTTAACCCCATGTTTACTTATGTGTTTATTGTGCACACGGCGGTAAAAAGTCTTTCGGCGAACACAATGTATCATTTTGAGACATATTCATACCCCTTTCGCGGCCGAGCTTAGTGATGACAGCAATATAAAGAGAAATCACGCGAGGTTTGGCCAATTGAAAGGGGAGTTGCACACTTCTAGTTGACCAGCTTATGGTCGTAGTGATAGACATGCCATTGTATTAATGGATACTGAGACGAAATGAGAAACTTGTGCCCGGGTGCTCTCTTGGCTTGAGCTGTTCCAAAGTGAATTTCTGCAGACAGCTGGCAATTGGGCTCGCCGCTCACGTTAACACAATAAGTGTGTGAACTGTATGTTAAATTTATTGATGACTTTTTATGCCATCTTTTGTTTTTGTATTTCTTCCAGATAAAAATATCCCACTTTACTCACAATTTAAATCTAGCGATACATCAACTGTACAAACATTCAGAATAAAATAATATAGAACTGCAGAAGCATTTCAGTATACATTTACCTCAATTGCATAGTCACTACAGCAAATATAACCCCAAATGTCCACAGCTGATGTACTTGAAGTAGACTAATTTAAGCGGCTTAAATGGAAATTTTTTTTTTAACAGACTGGCAACGTCTATATTTTGACTATTAATTTATTTTTTGTTTTCTTCCCATTTAAGTCCATGTTTGGACGTATTTATGTTTTATAACACAGTTAGTGTTAAACTACACTTAATGTAGGTAGAGTAGATTCTAGTTTTACAAAAATGACCTTCTGAGTCATCTAAAGCACTCAGCCGTTCGACCACCTTCATGGTTTATATATTAATACAGTAAAAGCATTATTTCCTTATGGAATACTCTGGACTGGGTTTAATCCAGACGCTGCGTCTTCTCTGTCTCCGATGTCATCGAGTACAATGCGGACAAGGATCAGAACCATGTCACCAAACCTTCCCGTGTAATGTATCATCAGACTGATTACTTCCCTGCTACTGTATTGATTTAACGCTACTTTCTGGAGAGTGCCCTTTACTCGTTAACTTTTAGCCACTACACGACTCTCTGGTGATCTAAGGTTTGCTGCCCTGTATCCATAGCTGATGTTTGGTTGTCTGTATGTTTGATACGAGTTTACACCGTACTTAAGATTATTTCACTCATATACAGGCGTGCCAGCCCAATCGGAGGAGAAAAGCTACCCAAAACGACACTGGTAACACAGAAGACACCACGATAGATTTTTACAGGACGAAGAGAAGGACACCGTAACAAATCGGCTTCCTGATGCTCCTTTGCTCAGAGAGCGCCAGGACACACGGGGCTCCCACCCAACCACCCGCCCTAAACAAAGTTATCCTTGCGTGTAGTCTGACGAGTAGGTTTATAGCTGCTTAGGTATACTGCTTAACGAATGTATATGTATTTCTCTGCCTTTTACTAACTTCAAACTGAATCGGCCCTGCGACAACTTTTGTTCTCTCTTTAATTTTAAATCAGCTGGTTGTGAATTTTTTTCGATTTATTCGCCAGCGTACCTTTTCACGACAAATCTAAAGATATCTTGGTTTTACATTATACCTGGTATTCTTCTCAATGTCGGGAAAGGTACGAGTCTGTTTTAGCGTGGGGAAGGACGTGTAAATAATACAAAGAATATTTTGTTCAGAACGGGTCGCGGTTAAAGATAACCTGGCTAACAATTTTTCTTTGTACAGTTGAAAATTGGAAATCTCAAATATGTTTTTATACACAAGATATACACCCTCTTCTGTTGGAAGAATTCCAAGTCAATTGCAATGGTTTAATTGATTTGAAAAAAATAATGCCTAGCTTACTGAGCTCAAAAGTCACAAAAGTAAACAATCTGGCTGAAGTGGGTTTGATCGGATCGTTCCATATAGAACTGAACTGTTATTGACTCATAATCGATTAAGACATGTCCAGATAAGAACTGTTTAAACATAACCCAATTACAACCCTTCCTGTCTAAAATGTTAACCTAGTTTCAGCTGCTGTGTTATATATTGTTTACAATAACCCAACATCAAGTCGCTGGCATCATATATGCCGATAACGATTTTAATACCTAATCTGGATTTTAATGTCTGGATATAAAATAGACCTGTCAGAAATTTATAATACTATCCTATTGTGTTGTCTATAGGAATCCAGAGGGATAAATAACCATAAAAGGACAAGACGGTTGATTTTTGACAAGATCGAACTATTTTCCATGTGTAATTTTAAAGACATATGCCGGGATTTGATTGGTCCCAAAGTCATAACGGAAAACGTTCTATTTTGAATATACATGTAGTGACGCCAGAGATAAAAACAAAAAACTATTTTAACATTATAGTTAATGAGAGCTTACACAAAAAACTTTTTTTTAGCTGAAATTTGGAAAATTTAATCTCGCAAAATATTATCCCCAATTTACTTGGCACCGTATTACAGTTATTTGTTGCTAGCAACATATATATAAACCATACTGCGTGAACAGCGAACCTCGCTTGTTGCTTGTTGTTGTTGTTGGTCCAGGTCAGTAGCCCGAAGTGGAAAAGGTCGTATCTCTGTCATAACATACTTATCTAAATTTGACTCAAAATGATACGATTGATACGCTGGTCTCCAATCTGATCCCGCGAGAAAGATCTCTTAGGCCTCGTCGGAACATTTTAAAGTAGTGTGATACCCTGTCACCAAACTCGTAGATTTTACCTCAGTAATAATAAATGTAAAAAGGTACGAGTTTAGGGAGCAGGCGAGATATCCTCCTGCATAGGATTGGTATTTATTTTTAAACATAAGTCTCGAATAAGACACACAGTTTGGGTTATATTTCACAGTCAAGATTATACAGTTAAATCATTGAGCCCCCAAATCAGGCGGAAAACATGTCTCGACGAGGCCTCTGAGATCCATCGTGGTGGATCCCGCGTGATCAGAATGGCTGGTCTCATGGAAGAGTAAAGGTCGCAAAGGTCATCTCAACACCATCCGTCACTTGTGACAGGCGTTACTCTAACCAGGAAGAGACGGGATGAAATACCGCAGTATACTTATTTAAGGGAAAGGGTAACAAGCCCATTCAGATTGTCAACATTTCCGCAGAAAATACTTTTCGTGCGTTTTGCAGCTTGAAAATGCAAGGAGAGAAAAATTAAATTGTGGGCGTCATATTTTAGGCTGTTGTGGAGAGTAGCCTGCCTCGGGTAAAGTCGCTCACTCCACCATTGTTTGGGATACATTGAAAGTCACACAGGGAATCGATGGATTGTGGTTTATTTATTATCACAATGAAGAACGTGATTCTAGCTGCAATGAAGTTTTGCATGACGTCCTTGAGAAACGAAACATTTTTCAGAAGGATTAACGATTTAAAAAGGTTGGAATCGTTCAATATTCTAGCTCGAAAAGACATTAAAATATAAAAAACATAATGTTTTATAAGAAAACAAAATAAGTTCTTAAATTAAATTTTGACTTGTGTCTTTGTTGACAGGGCGTCATAGAATATCTTAAAAGATGCAAACAGTGTGCGTTAAAAATATTAATGTCAGACTGTTGAACATCTACCATAATTATGTGAAATTTACACTATCGCCTACAATAAAGAGATTTCTAAGTCATAACTCATATAGGTGTCAAAACTTCGTGTCAAAACTTTTAAAAACTGCTTGATTGTATGTTTACAAATTTGCGCAGGAAGTTTTTGCGATCCCATAAATACGTCATACCTTAAGTCGATACCAAAATACATCGTTCTAATAATTTGGATGCGTTAAGTAATCCGGTTAAGTCACGCATTCCATATTTGGATCGCAAGAGTTAGTCCATACATCTTGATGTTGTTGTGTGAAGAGCAAGATAGGCTGGTTTGTCCAGTTAATAACTGTATATTAGAGATGCCATGAAGGTCCGTGATGCAGAAACTGCGTTATAAGGTCACTGCAAGATTCCCGACCTTGAGGCGGAATGGATTTATTTGGGATGAGAGATGTTTCAAAGTTAATCAACAGCGTACTGCAGCTAGAAGATTGACGTTAAGTCGACAGCAACAGCCAATTGTGCTGAACGATCACGTATTGGAGAAAGTGTAATTAATGAATTCTCCCGTCAATTCCATTCGGAGTTAATTTCTTGGAGTAAACAGATTGTGATGAATGCCCGAGGGAATTGAAACACAAGCAGAAATAATTCAGTTGAGTAATTACAGGAATGGTTTACAAATGTCGGACAAAGACTTCTTTATTTCTTGTATTTATTTCTTTATTGTTGCCGTAGGTCGGATTTCTATAAACTAATTGTTTATTCATTTTAATTGTCATTTACTAGTTATTTACCTGATTTTGTCCTAGAAGACTAACCCTAGAAAACAAGCACGCTATATATATTTCAGTGTCTCTGTGTCAGTGCTTACCGTAGAGAAAGATTCGCAGCCTTTACCTGGATAAAAAATCAGTCGTTCTGCCGTAATCCTCTGTAGCTCAGTCGGTTAGAACGCTGGTCGTGCTAGACAGAGAATTAAGTTCGAATCCCGGTCGAGGCAAGCACAATTTTCTTTCTGTATTTTTATATAAAAAATACATATATATTTTATACGTGTTTTTCAAGTTGGTGATTTACCACCAACCTATTCAGTAATAGACATTAACAAAACACTCCTGGGTAGTTTTTTTGTGATATGTATGTAAGATAAGAGAAACTCCGAACAAGGAAATCTTACACGTATTTAACTGACGATGGCATAATAAAGCCGAAATATAGTGTTCATAACCATTTCACCAGCTGGTTCGAAGTTTATATCTGTGTATGTTACACAATACTGACTTGTGGAACTACTATTTCTCTAACAGTACAAAACGTGGATGGATTTTGAAATTCTGGGCATGTTGATGAGTAACGTATGGGTTTAGTTTCCAAGACCGTTCTCAAGCAATATCACGTCAGCGCCACTACACCGAAACGTTGATTATCAATATACTCACAAGTTCCAAATGCAGCAAATTTATGTTTAATTACGTTCCCACCTTCAAAAAGCCGCTTAAACAAGTGACTGTCTCTCTGTATCTCTCCGTAAATTAAATGCGATGAAATTGGCGAGATAGAACGATGAACAAATCATTAGGTTAATTTAATTAAATTCCTTAACATATCGGAAAAAAGAACTGCTCTGATAAACGCATTGTCACAATGTCAATATGTTTCCAGTTGGGCATTGGAATGATATTAATGTTTTCTTCACCATTATATCATGTTGTTGAGCCACAAGCCTGTATACTATACTATAATTATAATAGCTAGGCAATTTGATCAATTGGAAAAGGAATAACTGCAACGTGCATTAATAAAGAAGAGATTTTCGCATTAGCCCATTCTGTGAATAAATCTCAGGGCGAGTCTATCGGCATGTCCAGCTAAGGAACAGGGCTTTTCTTGAATACCATTATGAAAGGGACAGTTTAAGAAGCAGAAACCAAAATCGATCGAACAACGGTTTCATTCAAATAGACTCGATAGCAATTTTTTTTTACTTTAGTAGTCGACATTCTGGAGAGCGCCTAATCGGCACGCTCTTCCATCGAGCGCTTCTAGATCCCGGGACATAGCATATTGCCTGCAAACACGTTCAGTTTCTTCTTTACTTGTTTATCCCTGTAATCGACCAACGGGACTGTCCGTGTTTTCCCAGGCAAGCACACCCCTTTGAGAGGCACGCCGTGAAAGACAGAAGCTTTAATTTGGAAAGCCTGTCGTCTGATTGGAGTCCATTGTAAGCCCCCTAGAGCCCGTGCTCTAATAGATTCCAACGTTTCAACGTGTGGAAATGTCACCTTACAGCTCGGACGCTATTTTTAACACGGACTAAAGGATTTCGGAGTACGGTTCCAAAGCATTCGTCTCAAGGGATGAATAAGCGATAACGTTGCCACCTGCGCCTGGTAACACTAGCTTCGACTTTCCACAGCGATCAAGAATAGCCGACACAACAATTTGGTCTTATTTTCTACCGGTAACAGGTTAAGTGCTTACGCGTTCGATCTGTCGTCTTGCCAGCCATTCTTTAGAGTCCTTACCATCTACACCACGGCATTATAGGTGACATCACGTCTAGGTCAGAAGCTGAAAGCAACAAATAGCCTTTGGAAGATATTCTGATTTGTAAATGTGCCATTCTGTGGATTGGCTGGCAGGTAAAAATCGTTTTCTTGGAAGACAAACAATATTGGGAGAATTTCTTTGCGCCAGGAAGGGAAGAGCTATTCAGAATACTTACTCGTCTTTTATTGAGTGACGAGCAGCAGTTGTTAATTTGTACTGGCAGAAACTGGAATAAATATTAGCCGTATCTACAAATTATCGAATTACCTCCAATAGGTATCGTGAACAGACACCGAATTTCGAAGAAATAAACCCCAACATAAAATGACTAACGAAAGACAAAAGAGAAAATTGGAGAAACGCCAAAGCACAAGGGTAAGTCATTGTTCTCATCACAATCATGTTTGGTTTTATTAAAAACGTTGTACTGGAAAGTATCAGAATACGTTCACCAAGAGTTAGGATAAACACAATTTTGCCAGATAATTTATGTAGGATCAGAATCATCAAATTGTTAGGATTATGGAGTACCGAAATGGTGTTGGAAATTTCGACAAGCATAAAATTCGCACGTCCTTAAATACTTTACAGTTCAGATTGTTTAAACACATAATTGCCTTTTTACTAAATATAGAGCGCCGCTACAACATTATGTGTTCCACGTTTAACTGATCAGATGCAGTTCTGTGATTTCAGAACACAATAGACCTGTCGTGTTAACGCATATTCTACAGCACTTTCTACATTGTGCAAAGCCTTATATTTATTTACTGGTTGTCCCATAAATCTGCTTGATTTGTTGTATTTTTATTACCACAAATGAGAGAGTAACAGCAAATGAGACAATAACAGCGAGCGAGGCAGTCACAGCGAATGAGACAGTCACAGCGAATGAGACAGTAACAGCGAATGAGACAGTCACAGCGAATGAGACAGTAACAGCGAATGAGACAATAACAGCAAATGAGACAGTTACAGCGAATGAGACAGTAACATTGAATGAGACAGTTACAGCGAACGAGACAGTAACAGCGAACGAGACAGTCACAGCGAATGAGACAATAACAACGAATGAGACAGTCACAGCGAATGAGACAGTCACAGCGAATGAGACAGTAACAGCGAATACAGTAACAGCGAATGAGACAGTAACATCGAATACAATAACATCAAATGGGACAGTAACAGTGAATGAGAGAGTAACAGCGAATGAGAGAGTAGCAGCGAATGAGACATTGGCAGCGAATGAGAGAGTAACAGCGAATGAGACAGTAGCAGTGAATGGGGCAGAAACAGCGAATGAGACAGTAACAGCGAATGAGACAGTAACAGCAAATGAGACAGTAACGGCGAATGAGACAGTAACAGCGAATGAGACAGTAACAGCGAATACAGTAATAGCGAATGAGACAGTAACAGTGAATGAGAGAGTAGCAGCGAATGAGAGAGTAGCAGCGAATGAGACATTGACAGCGAATGAGACAGTAACAGTTAATGGCGCAGAAACAGCGAATGAGACAGTAACAGCGAATGAGACAGTAACAGCAAATGCGACAGTAACGGCGAATGAGACAGTGACAGCGAATGAGATAGTAACAGCGAATGAGACAGTAACAGCGAATGAAACATAACAGCGAACGAGACAGTCACAGCAATTGAGACAGTCACAGCGAATGAGACAGTAACAGCGAATGAGACAGTAACAGCGAATACAGTAGCAGCGAATTAGACAGTAACAGCGAATACAGTAACATCGAATGAGACAGTAACAGTGAATGATAGAGTAACAGCGAATGATAGAGTAGCAGCTAATGAGACATTGACAGCGAATGAGAGAGTAACAGCGAATGAGACAGTGACAGTGAATGAGGCAGAAACAGCGAATGAGACAGTAACAGCGAATGAGACAGTAACAGTAAATGAGACAGTAACAACGAATGAGACAATAACAGCGAACGAGACAGTTACATCCACTGTTACAATAACATCGAACGAGAAAATAGCAACGAATGTAACAATAACAGGGACTGAGACAATAATAGCGAATTATACATCAACAGAGAATGATACAACAACAGAGAATTGGACAACAGAGAATGAGACAATAACCGAGAATGATATAATAACAGAGATTACATTACATGTTTAAAACGTACACAAAATGTTTTTCGCGGTGTAATCGTTCCTTATTTCACTGTCCGCTAAATTCATTAAGGTTCCTTTAACTGTAAACATCATGCGACGCAAAACTTTGACAGGAAAAGGCCTATATGCATATATATTTATATATATTTTGTATAAATGTAGAGAAAGAAATTTGTGCTTGTCTCTATCGGGACTCGAACTCGGGTCTTTGGCCAGCAGGGCTCTAACCGACTGAGCTACAGTCACGGTAGAACGATCGAGTTTTTATCAAGATTCCAACTTAATAAATATATAAATATATACCAACTCTTATGACCTTTTCACGAGACGTCTGTAGGTTATCCATAACAACTCGAGATCCAGATCTAGCCAGTAACTTATCTTTGCGACTTTATTTAGAACATGATGATGATTTATCTGTTTTGATGAGTCGTGTCCCTGTGCCAGTGTTATTACTCTTTACAAAAAAAAATATATATTTTTGGTGTAAATGTAGAGAAAGAAAATTGTGCATAAAAAACCTCAACAAAAAAACCCCTCACCTCCGACCTTCATTATTCTTGATTTCATATGACTGTGTGTGCGTGTGTGTGTGTGTGTGTGTGTGTGTGTGTGGGGGGGGGGGG
>JAVFBZ010187753.1:0-40877 GCA_032466195.1 Katharina tunicata
GCGAGAACATTTTATATTTTACTATATCCCACATCATTGACTGATCTCTAATATCACCATTTATACAAGGCCATACAAGAGAGAGTTGAAATTCTTTCTCAGTTGCTGCTAAGATAATGGTATCATCGGCGTAAAGTAAGACAAACAATTTTAGGAATATACTTATATCATCTTTTTCGGCATCTATTTCAATGCCTTGGCATTGGTGACTTTGCATAATAGTGTTCAAGATCATTTACGAATATTGAGAATAGCTATCCCCTTGTCGAAAGACGATTTCGCAGCTGAAAAGGGGAGACAATTCATCCCGTAATTTCACACATGATTTAACTCCCGTATATATATTTTGTATAACTGTAAATAATTTGCCTATAATTCCTTCGTTATTTATTTTTTATCCAAAGAGCATTACGATTGTATCACAGGTCTTGCTTAAATCTATAACTGCACAGAAGAGCTTTTTTTCTTTGTTTTCTTGAAAATGTCGACTAAAGAGTGAAGTGTAAAGATATGGTCTAAAATTTATTAATATTTCCTAAACCCTGCCTGGCATTCAGAAAGAGCTTTATTATCTTCTAAAAATTGTGCCAACCGCTTATTTATCAAAGAGGTAAACAGTTTTCCCATACAGCTAAGGAACGTTATGGGTTGATAGTTGGATCGGTCGTATTTATCACTTTTACATTTGTAGATAGGTCTGATAATTCCCAGTAACCAGCCACCGGGTACAGAGCCAGACTGTAAAATTATATTGAAAAAGTCTACATATAAAGACACCATACAATCAATAGTAGAGGTGATATATTTATTTACTATATTGTCTAACCCTGCTGCTTTCGTTAATAGTCGACGGTAAAAAGTCTGTCAAGCGAATCGGTAATATAATTGCCAACCTCGTTATTTGTTTCTGCTTGATACGTTATATTATCTGAAATCGGATTTGAATTACATTGTTTAAAGTAATTGTACAAATCATGGTCGGGAACGTCACATGTTTCTGATCTCTTTTATTAAACCTGTTTATGTATTTCCTTCGGATTACTTTTCTCAAATTTTGTATTTCTTTCCTAGAATTTTGTCTATAGCCATTATATGATTTTCTTAGTGTAGTTTTGCATTCTTTACGAGCTTTAGATAAAAGTAACTCGTTTTCCTGTGTTTTGTATTGATTGTATCTTGATTTTGCTTTATGGTAGCCTTTCCTGTTTATATTACAATTTCTGTCAAACCAAACCTTATGTTGATTTCATCTTATGTTACTCTTATAGTTGTCCTTTTTAAAGGTGCTGCATGCAGACTGGATTAATATAGAAGAAATAAACTTAGATAACTGATTAACATTGTTTTCTATAAAGGAAAGTATTGAATAGTATAAGTAACATTTGAGCGATGAAAACATTTTATTGTACAATCCGAGGGAAAAGTTTCCGTTTGATATCAACATTAAAAAGACCAGAAGGGTGCAGCTCCGACAGGGTAGCGAGTCACTCAATAATCAATTGGGTATGATCTGCTGAGTGTTTCTAAGAAAAGAATATTCGGAAAATCCCACTAGATAGCTTTATCCTGTAAAATGACCGACTTCCGTTGGAACTGGTTTTTAATTAAAATAAACCATTGCCAAGTAAGGGGTCTCAAGATGACAGTTTGTGCTAATTAACTTTCAAACCGGCTCTGAAGTTTTTGGGAAGTGCTTGGGTGAAATGCAATTGAGGGTAAACTGTAAAAAACATGTGTTTAATTATACACATATTTTGTCCCCGCTTTAAAAACACTATTATTCAAATAAACTCCTTTCTGTCTCAATAAAAACGCTTTCTGTGTACTAAACACTTAAGTGCTTCAAAACAAACACGTCATAAACGCTTTTGGTCATATACTCTCACTTTAAATGTTTAACGATAATGTTTTAAAATGAAACACTTTGAACAATGTTTTGAATGAAGCGCTATATACTGATTTTACAAAAAGCATTTTTGAATATGTTTATGAAGTGTTTTGTTTTTGAGCACTTGAGTGTTTATTCCACAAAAGGTGTTTCTCTTAAATCATTAAAGTGTTTTTATTGAGACAGGAAAGCGTTTTTTAAAGTTGGGACAGAATCTGCTTTTAATTAAACACCTTGTTTTTTTACAGTGCGTACCTTAAAGGGTCACTTAAGGAGCAGCTCGTTTAGAATAGATCATTTAGAAATTTGGCCATTATTTTCTTACAATACAAATTAATAACAGGTATAATGCCGAATCCGGAAAATTTCGCCGACCCTTACATGGTGGTAAAGATTGTCTGTAGGAATTTGATCGACGAAATTGCAAGAAGCTTTCTTTAAATCGATTTATAAGCTGGTCGGCGGTTTCTTACAAATGTTTTTTTTTATGTCAAACGCACTAGGCACCCGGAAAGTAGACCTTTTTGGAAATAAAAATTAGACTTCATGATGTATAATATCAGAGAAGTCGCTAAAACCAACAGATTAAGTCAGAATTATAAGCTGGTTCGAATATCCTTATTTCAGCGCACTTAATTCATTATATTTCACCATTGTGTTGTGCTATTGAGGCAAGCGAACGCAAATGAACGAACCTATATATATTTTTGTATAAATGTAGAGAAAGAAAATTTTGCTTGCCTTCTCCGGGATTCGAACTATATGTATGTGTTTGGTTGAGCCGCGTACATGTTCAGTGGGTTAAAACACGAGCCATCTAGTCACCCTTCGATGTAGCAGGCAGGTTCGATTCCGTCTGCCAGCCACACATGTAACTGAGAAAAGTATCGGTAGGTTTACCCAGGTATATCGTGGGGCTGCTATTGCTAGGCTTCGTCACGGAATCCATCAGGCATTGACTATATATGAAAGCTCGATGTACAAGTCAAATTAATTTTATTGGGCGAAATTAAACGCCAAAGAAATATATAAATACTTATAGGAGGATATCACTTTTTATTTCACAGATTCGGATACATAATCAGATATACATATCTATTATATAACTTGACAAAAATATTATATAAAGCGATATGAGGGGTATACTACGTCACCCTCTAGCTCAGGTCAGCAGTTGAAACTCTCCTAGATGTAACTGGGGAGAGACAACGTAAGGGGTTAACTTCGTGTTGATATGTATATAAATAGGCGCTCGTCTCTCAATCCTGTCACTTTTTACGGCCATCTGGATATTGATAATGATTGTTTCGCTGACATAAACATGGAAATAATTCATTCGGAAAGATGTTTTTAAACCCGGGCTGAGATTTATGGTGAACGGGACATTGTTTAAGGAGCAGATTCTGTGCTTTTTTTCCATCCGGATACACGCGAGGAGTACGACAATTAAATATCAATCATGATACCTCAGACAGGATAAAATTACACTGCATTCATTTACTCATTCTTAATTTTTTATTGCTCTAAGCAGAGAATCGTTGGTGGGTTACGCTACACTAGGCCTAGTTAACTGGTTTACTGGGCTTATCTGTAATCATGCACACTATATGTGTTTGCCCCATTTTTAAATACGGCGCGAAGCACCCGGCACCCACCATAGCTGTTACCCATGTTTATCCACGAACCACGTTGATTTCACTATAGTTATTTAATCATGTTTATTTACAACGAACGTCAAAGTTTTTTTTTCTCCTTTAGGTCAATTTTTTTGTACGATCCAAGATTTTTGATTTGATTCGATTAGAACTCATGTGAACTGTTTGCTAAGGTTTATTTTGGTTTAAGATTTTATTAGGCACAAAACTTTACCAGCCAATATGTTTAGGCCCAAGAATGTTTATTTGATATAAGATTCCGGTCGCGTATCCAAAAAGCAGGTGACATATGCAAGTTATCTCGAGATCTATCGAGGCATCCCAACCCTTCGCCGCCGCAAATCGTCAATTGATGCGTTGAATTAAACTGAGTCTGCTCTTGCCTTCATTTATTTTTGGTTCCAAGAGATACCATGCAAAATTATGTAACAGGCGCCAAAAGGACGTCATCAAATTATATGGTCACGTGAATCTTAGATTATAGTCACAGCAAAAAAATGTTGAAGCTGAAAACAGTCTTCGAATATAGTGTATAGGAACTATTCGTTTATTGTGGAAGAAGTAATAATTCTTGCATACATGTATTAATCTCCGTGTTTGTTGTTGTTGTTGTTAGGTTGAACAGGAAATGTAGGCGTTGAAGTCAAAATATAAAGCCTTGAATTTGTTTCCGCTTTGGCGTGCCATAGTGTTGTCAACCTTCGCCTACAACCCTTGTAATTTCCATTCCCTAGCTGTGTGACATGTCAAAAGCGAAAACGCGCATAACACGGGCTTAACATTCGTCGTAATGAGATGACGTCACGTATTCCGTTGTCTCTATTGTAGCGCCAGGTTTATGTCGCGCCGCTATGTTGCAAGACATTCCATTATAGAGTTATTGTTTTTCCGAGACGTTCTCTGGTGCACGCGCTCAGTAATATATTTACTGATGTCTCATAGCGAAAAATAAAGGTTTTTACATAAAACCCCACCAAACACACAGATAAGATTGTCTGTTTATACGATGGATATCACTGGCGTTTGTTAATTGTCGAAGATCAATCGCTGTAGGGTTGTGATTTGAAAAACGAACAGATTTAGATTAAATTCAAAAGACCTTTAGAAAGAACCAAATTCATCCCTGTACAAAACAAATGATATAATATATTTCACCCTATAATGGGCCTACTCCGGAGTCTTTGCCATAAGGGTAACCCTAACCCTATACTGGTTTCTTTCTAAACATGTGGGGAAATCTTCTTGGGGCATATAGGCTGCTTTTTATTTTTTATTTCACTTTAATCAAACACAAATGAAATTTGTGGTTAAAAAAAAAAAGAAACTCGGTCATTTGACGTAATTATCCGCACGTGTGTATGATCATGCATGCCTTTATTTTTGCCACGATTAATGACACTGGCACAGGGATGTCGACTAATTAAAACCGGTAAGTCATCCCATGTTAAAGGTAAACATGTCTCAGAGACAAATTTCTAGATAGATCTTAATCTCGAAATGGTGAAGAACATATGTAGCGACTATGAAACCAAACGGAAACGTTTGTAGAGAGAAGCTCATTGGATTAAAACACTTCAAACTTTGTATCCATTGGGTTTCAATCTAAAATGATGAAGCCTCTATCACAGAGACCTATCATAGCGTACAAGAAGAACAAATCTGCCAAGGACTTCTTGGTTAAGACGAAACTCCCTTCTGTATCAGATAACCCATAACTGCCCTCATCTTTATTTGGTAGACTAAGGGGTTAACTACTAACTCTAAACGATATATTTTTCAGGTTGTGCTTATTATCACCCATACCTAATATCTATGCATGTGTGTTACATATTCGCCACATATTTATCTTCACAATATACACGTTACATGTATTGCCTTTTCTCGAGATGCGCCTATAGGTTATCCAGAACAATTCGAGATTCAGGTCTATGTAGAAACTTGTCTCTGCGAATTTATCTAGAACATGAGATTATTTATCGGCTTTAATTAGTCGATATCCCTGTGTCAGTGTGATTACTGTTTATAAAAATATATATAAAGGTTAAAATAAACAGAGACTGAAAAGAATGTAATTTATATCTGGAAATAAAGCCATAACTAATGGTGACGGAAGTTATCTGCTACAGAAGGGCGTTTCTTGTCTTAACCAATTCCTTGTGAGTTTTGTTCTTCTTGTACGCTATAATTAGTACCAGAGAGAGAGGTTTTAACGTTTTGGTTAAAGGATTTGGTATTCCTGTATAAGGAGACTTGCAAGCGCAATATTAAAGTACACGAATGCCAATCATTGGTCCTTCATCTGCATGGTTCCAAGTTGAAACTCAATGGATATACAACGTTTGAAGTGTTTTAATCCACCCAGAGTATGTATCCCAGTGTTTCTCTTCGGTTTCTTCTTCAGAAGGAAATCCGGATTTGTTTTCAATAGGCATGCTTTCCAAATAATCTATAACCGATTGACCAGGTGTCATCAATTGACGAAATGTTCAGCAATCGGCTTTAGTCTTTTTGAACTGAACAGTGATTCACTGTTGGCTCTAAGCCTAAGAGGATTATTTGTTTCTCCAAAATACTGCGTCGGACACTTTTTACAAGTGATGAGGAATACCACATTTTGTGAATCACAGTTCAATACATCGATAGACATTTGTAGTGTGTTCCCTTATGATGAAAGTCCGATCTGATATGTAACAGTCTAGCTTACGTCCACGGTAATTCTGATATTTTCGCAAAGGTATACTGATTCTGTAAACTGGCCTACATGATATAACAATATAACATTTTTGTTTTAGGGCTCCTACTAAAGCGTATACTATTTGGGGTATAATAATTCCCTAAAAGGTGTGTGAAGGGTGAAAAGATTTTTCATAGAGTAATTTCTTTAAGTGGCATTTAGAAGCTGGTTGTCCAATAACACAGGTAAATTACTTATGGATAAACAACTTCTGACTTTATTCACACGACGTTTCGGTGTTGGTACTCATACTGTTTTCAAGTAAAAAGACTTCTTGTTAATAAACTCAGAAGTTGTTTATCCATAAGTAATCTACCTGCGTTATTTCATACAGTAGTTCATGAGGATCCATAGACTAAAAGAACACCTTATAACCCAGAATATTCTGTTATATCTAACTTGATACCTTTGAAGATTGTAACATCCAAAAGATCTACAAAAACCAGGCTAATAGTAGATCGAAGTTGAATGTTTGGGTCATTTTGATTTACGGCAAAGATGAAGAGATTATATAACCCGGCGGGGGCAAGCAAAAGTTAATTTATTTAGTTATTAGTTTATATAATATATTGTGGCTTTATTACAAATGATTTACAAATTTTACAATAATGAGTTTATGAGCACATAGGAACAATACGTGGGGTGGTATAACAGAGTCGACATAAAAAAAACTGTTCTCTTAATTCTCTAAGAAAAACAGAAGTATTGTTGACAAGTGTACTTAACCCTTTAGATCTTTTTCCTCTGTACAACTAAACATTCAAAGTTCTTTTAATTATACGAATATGTACAAATCAAACTCTGCATGACGACTATATACAAAAACATTTTTGCACGTTAAAGACCATTTTGTCTCCTAACTAACAAGTATACAAGCTGTGAAATACCATATTGTATAATAAACCGCTGTAATTATTATAACAAAGGATGACTAGTGTGGCTCGAGTGTATAGCGTGTGGCATTTAAAGCGTGGATGTTTTGTACATGAAAGTCTGTTGCTTAATCAATTCTTAGTGTAGTAAATAAACAAATATCCAATCATTAGAAAAAACACACGCTGTTACAACAGCTAATTGCCCGCAACGTTCAATTAATTTAGGATCACAAAGTGTGGCTGGAAAATCAACCAGTAACTTTATAGCCAAGGCATTTTAGCGACTGATCAATACTCTATCAAGCTGCCATTACATTACCATCCGTGCAACATGTAGCTATAAAGCTATATATCCGCCACATTAAATATGAGATATTATCTGTACATAAGCAAGATCCCTGGCTTCAGGGACACAACATAAATATATAAGGCTTTTTGGTTTTGAATTCATATCTTAAATGTCAATTTCACCTGAAAACCGAAAATGATTCAAGTCGATGAGCAGCTCGCCTAGAAAGAACTAACCACACTATATATTTGCGTGGAAAAATTAAATTAAAACAAAGTATATAGAGAGCCTGGTACATATAGGTTGAAGTCTTGGAATTGATTTAACGACGCTCTCTTCTTGTGATATGAGGAGTCAATACAATCACAGAGCTGTGTCACTGGACTAATGGTTCCTAAAAGTAAAAGATTATCCAAAAGTAATGTATGATGAAATAGAAAAGGCCTTAAAATTAAATCGATCTACAAAACTAAATGCCAGTTTAATGTATCTTTACATGCGCGAGTGTGTTCGGTATCGTATTATTCATCTGGTCTGATAGTTGGTTGAATAGCCCACCAGCCAATAATAGTGCTGGTTTCAATAGTCCACCAGCCAATAATATCGTTGGTTTCAATAGTCCACCAGCCAATAATATCGTTGGTTTCAATAGTCCGTCAGCCAATAATAGCGTTGGTTTCAATAACCCACCAGCCAATAATAGTGTTGGTTTCAAATTTCAATAGTCCACCAGCCAATAATAGTGTTGGTTTCAATAGTCCGCCAGCAAATAAAAGTGTTGGTTTCAATAACCCACCAGCCAATAATAGTGTTGGTTTCAAATTTCGATAGTCCACCAGCAAATAATAGTGATGGTTTCAATAGCTCGCCAGCAAATAATAGTGTTGGTTTCAATAGTCCACCTGCCAATAATATCGTTGGTTTCATTCTTCCGTCAGCCAATAAAAGTGTTGGTTCCAATAACGCACTCTGCGGCATAATTTATATTATGACGATTTTACAATGAAGCCATTCAATGGCCGTGAAAAGCTGGATAAATTATAATCTTTGAAAACCATTAATCCCGGGTTTAACTCCACGTATCCACTAAACTAACTAGCGGGACAATAATTAGATTCCACTATATAGCAAGGTATACGGAGCAAAACGAAAGATCTAGACCCCCAATAATGGCAATATGACATAGCCTACCTTCTTCGGCTCGAATTCGAGGTGGAGGTATAGGCCTATGTCAACCGGGAAAAACCTCCTGGGGTGACTTGAAGTTATGGAGAGAAGATCGGATTTATCAAGATTGAGGCCTGTGTATACGAATATATACTGAAATTCGTCATTACAGCCCTTAAGAGATCGGAGATAGCCGCCATGTCACATGATTTTAAGCAAACCCATGGCTTGTATTGGTTTTGACTGAATCTTTTCTGCATACATCATACCTGAACGGTTCCCATTATCGCCCGTACAGTTTGGGGGTAGTTTTACTCATCAATATAGAAGTTTGACTTTCCACAATTTTTAGGAATTTGTATTATCGTAAAACGGTATTGAACAATAAATTTGATTCGTCATGTTAAGATATGCTCAGCTGACTTCACAGGTGGCTACAGCATTAAGACAACATTCCTTAATGACCTGTTCCTGATCAGCTTGAATCTAATCTAGAAATCCGGTTAATCCCTCAGCTAATGGCCCATTTCCCGCCCCGTCTACCTGTTACGCTTCACTTTGATCATATTAGACAGGTAAAGGTGTGAGGCACGCGCGGTCTGAATCACCAGGTATAAGATCTCAAACACTTTCCCACCTGTAATCTCGTCTGGCAACTTCCTAGATACTTGACAACGGATATTATTTAGGAAACAATGACTTTACAAAGCACTGTGAACAACTAACTTCCTACCCATAGTCGCTTGATCAAAGCTATAGTCCCGCTATAAAAATGGGCTCCTCGGCCAATAACATACATTTACCTTTGCATAATGTGGTTGAGAGGAACATTAGTTGTACTTCAAAGAGAACCGCTTGTCTTAATCAATATAGTCGTCTGTCCATTATACAACCGATTAACTCATTGCAGTTCTGTGTGTGTATTTACCTGCGCAAACTCGGATCAGTAAATAAAACTTTGAAAAAAATTGGTCGTAACTGACGCAATTTTTCCCTTTATCTAAGATAAAGATAAGCAATAGAGAATTAAGCTGACACAATGTGCATATAAATAGGGTAGATCTATTCTAATTTTCTAATTCTTTTCACAAGATAAGTGTAGTCAAGACATCTCCCCGAAATTGATAATAATGCAATAGGTTATGGAATGACACGAAAGGGTTTTTTAGATTTAATATTGAAATAGGCATGTATTCGGGGGTAAACGCCATAGCTCCCCTAAATGTAGACGTAAACAGTACATGTTATATGTTCCTTAGACTGCATGGCCATAATGGCAAATATTAATTGAATAATTAAAGGTCAACAAAAAATCTTATATCTGAAGTACAACAAAGATATTGCAAAGTAGTTTTTTGAGTTGTCGCACAAATGCAGAATAGATGAATTAAAAATTCTACATCAGAAGTTAAATCTATAAGGTTTTGTATATTTATTTGGCTATATGTTTCGCAGATATACATTTAATACAGTAAGTTTCAGGTGTCATCTTATTGTGTTGTGGCCAAGAAGCACAATAAAAGAGTTACTAAAGTTTGACACACATCTCAACATTTGAAACCCACATCTACACTCCTTATAAATGAACAAAAACCTAAGCTCTTTTTTTCCCGCGATTCTCTGTGCATGACCTATGGCTTGACTCCCCGCTGACGAAGTGTGCCCTTCGGCAGTGCCCAGGCAGTTACGTCACCCACATCCAATTCACCGCCATCTTTAAAGCCTAAATGACATTACGATAGAGCTTACACTGGGCTTGGATGAACTTGATTGTCGAGCTTGACTATGCTAGATAAAGAAAAAACTTAATTTTCCTGCAACCGTACCGATGTCAGAGTGTGTCTGTGGAGTGTAAAGCAAGCTGATGTTAGGGTAAGTGTATACAGAGAGTGGCCCGTGCTTTGTGAAGGGAACTAGGTCAACTGAGCTGTTAAATTCCTGTACAGAGCTACGGCCTCTATCTGCCTAGTGAGTGGGGGCCTACACTCCGGCCAGTGCATATAGACTTTCTAGGCTCTCTTCGCCAGATATTTTGTCCAAATATTATCGCAGTTTGTTTACTAAGGCGGAGACATAGAAGCGCTAAATGTGGTCTAGTGCTAAGTTTTCGAGCTCATGTAAGTAGAAAGGCTGATAGAGGTACGTGGAGAGAGCAAGAACTCCATCAAGGTAGAGAGAGAAAGAGGATTCGAATCGCTAACGGACGGCTTCCCCAGACTTCACGTGCGTCCATTCACCTACCAAATTCGCAGGGGAAAACTGCCCCTAGCCTGACATGTTCGAGCTTTAGAGACCGTCCGAACTTCCACGCGAAGACCTTCTTTCTGTGATCACGATTGTACCCCCGGAAGCAATTCACTTCACATTGTTGGGATTTTTAGTCAAATGCTGCTGAAGTTTTCGTTTGGGTAAGTGTTTAAACGATGGGAACGTTTTGTGTGTCATTGTTGTTAGACTCTTTCTTCTTTGAAGGATGAAAAGTGTGGACTACCTGTGTACATTTTCTGTCTTTATGTTGGTATGAATTGTTAAAAGCAGACGTTATTTCGATACTAAACTTTATAAACGAGGACAATTTGTCACTTCCATAAAGAAATGAACATAATGTGACGTTATTTACATCTAGATTGTTACTTTGTCACAATTGACGTCAAAGAAAAACAAAACATTGTTGCAATTAAAATTGGAACACTGTTGTATGAAAGATACATCTCTGGTCTTTTCTAGCATGCTTCTGAAGAATCTAAAATGATACAACTTGGTAACACCTGGCTATTAAGTTGAGGGATATTTATATCTTTTGTAGGTGAATGGGATTTCAAACTAAGTATTTAATATGGTTTACTTCTATAAATTCGTTTAGTTCATGGTGCATTCAAGAAATATTATATTATATAAATATTATGCCATTAATGCCATCAAGTGCCCACTTAATATGTATTTAGAAAAAAGTCAACCTTGGTGTCCTTTAGATGGATAATTTCCCATTGACCACACCTGAACAGGGCTATTTTTTCTATTATGATTCCCACTTTAGTAGTCATACATTAGAGACTGAATGCACAATTCCAATTTAATGCCAAGCAGTTCTTCATGTTTTTCTATTATATAAATATAGGTCATGAGAGTAAACAGGCAACCCAAATTGCAGTTTTGACTTTGGTTTATTGTGGTATTTTAAGCTGTTAGTTAGTGGTGATAATTGCTGATCAAATCTTTATCTACTGTGTGATTTTAATTGCACTTATCCCCTACACCTGTCTGGGATGTGAGTGATAAGGTGGTAAGTTAGTATTGAGTGAGGAATTTGTGCTGTTGTTAGGAGTGATTTTGTGTAACCTTTGACCTGCCTACAATTTTGAACTGTTTGTAATATGGAGACTGTCAAAAGGTCTGTGTGTAATGATGGTGTATGTTTAACCATCCCTCTTCTATGTTGCCAGTGTCATTTTTGTTGTTGGTTTCCTCCACCAATTGGGCTGGCACACCGTCCTATAAGTGAAATAGCCTTGTGACAAACAACCCCAATCAAACAAACAAACCTACCTTACAGAATATACTTGGGACAGTCTATATAAGCTTTAATTTTGTTCTCCCAAACAATGGCCATCCTTTTAGTAGTGAAAATAAAAAATGTAAGGAAATGGCCAAGCCGCAAAACTCACAATACGAATTAATTAAGAAAGTACTATGAGTATTCTATACATTCATTGATAAATGACGGAATGTTTTACTTGGCTGTAGGGACAGTGGCGTGAGTTTTTCGTCCAATGTTTCGTATACTTTTGAAATACAGCGCTGTCATATAGTGAAATACACTAATCAATTAATCAGCAATTTCCTGTGTTTCTACCAAAACAAGCATTCGCAATATCTGTCATTGAATTACCGGTAGTCTGGTACCCTAAGTAATGACGTAAGCTGCAAGTCTAGCTGCAATCGTATAAACCTAAATAGAAAAAAAGTTATTGGTTGTATTTGAAATAAGTTGGTTGATGTAAATGGCCTTTAGCAATTAGGTATGGAAAATATTAAAATGTAAAATAATATAATTTGAATGTTCACGATACAGCGTAGCTGAAAAAATGCTGAATGTGGCGTTAAACACCAATCAATCAATCAAATAAGATGGGTTTTCAGTTTTAACTCTAAGATTACTCTGTGAAGCTCAACAACAACAGTTTACTCACCTGTGCTGTTGCAGGTAAGTTAAAGAAGTAATGTTTGGTGAAGACTCTAACACTAAGCTCTGAGCATTTTATGATGACCAATTAATGTAGCACTCATTCATGTTGTACCAGCCTAATAGGGTTATTTTATATTCTACATAATGTCAACCTATATTGTGGAACTGGTAAATAGATCTTGATGAGCAGCATTTTGACAGCTGCAAACTGTTTCTTTGAAAACCCTTCTTTAAATCGTGATTGTAAGAGTTTTTTGGGGTCTTTATGTATCGCTTTATAGAGCCTATGTTTTTTGCATCAGTGTGGCGTATGATTTTAAATTTGCAGCACTCAATTTAAATGTAAATCAGTTAATCTGCAAGTCCTGTTTTGGAGATGTTACATCGTTTAAAATTGCCAAGCTTTTTTTTGGTTTCATACACTAAACAAACAAACACTTTTATTATGAACTACCTTGGATGTCTTTGTTTTACATTCTTTTTTTTTTACATTGAGGTTACAACCTTTCGCTATAAAATATAAGACAAAACTGTTTTCAGCTAAAATCCTGAAATGAATGCATGGCTGATCGTTTTTGTCAGGTCTGATTGTATCAGTTACTAATTCATATGACCTTTCTTTGTATATTGGTTAAGCTTTGTAATAACAGGTAAAAAAGGGGCTGGCGGATGTCAGCTTAGTTCACGAATACAACTTATTCCCTGTAATTATACACCTCTAAAACACAGGTAAAACCTAAGAGTATGTGCTTTATGCTTACCAGTCTAGTTATTCTATTTCATGTCAAATTATTATTTATAGTTTCTTCTCCTCAAATGTGAACATTTTTATCTAATGTAAAATAATAATTTATTCACTTGTTAATGGGGAATAGTCGTCTTATCATTTAAAATATCTCATTTTTGTGTGTGGTCATTTGTATTACTTCATAACTTTTAACTCTTTGCAAATGTGCACGAGTAGTGAGTTTATATGATCGACTAATTTTATTTGTCTTGGATATGTTTGCATTTCCCATGTTATACATTCCAGATTAGCTTATCTCGGATCAAGTATTTTTCTTGGCTGTACAATTCAACAGAAATTGCTTGAGTTAAGTGAGGTTTCGTTGGGAGTTTCCAAAAAAACCACTGCTTTATGCATTGTTGCATATAAGTGAAAAAATATTGAACATGACAATAAACATCAATAAACAAATAAATACCTTTTATTCTCAATAGATAAGCAAAGTACTTCTTTTTACATTCTGACCAAAAACTTTGCCCATTGACTTGCACATCGTCATTTGAATGACGTAGACTTACATTTAGCGTAAATCCTTATTCAAACAACCAGAACATTTTTGTAACAAATGTATACCTATGTTGACAACAATTTACCAAATAGAACTAAGGGCATACAGGTAACAACACCATTATAGTTTATTAGATCAATGCACAGTTTCTGAGGAGTAATGAAAAGACACCTGTTAGGTATTTGACAGATTCTTTCCACATTCAACAGAATGTTACAACCTCGTTCCCATACAATGCTGCATTTATTCTCCCAAACTGTGACCTAATTTAACATTAACTTAAATTGCACCATGTATCTAATTTGGTTCAGTGAGCTATGTTTGTTTAGGGCTTTGTTTTTACTGAAAAGTGTTTATTTTAAACACCCTGGAAGATTCCATGTGTTAAAAGAGCTACATGTAGCTTAGGAACAGGTAATTAGTTTGAGTGCTAAATTTTGGAAATTCTTCGGCTGAATTTTCAAGGAAATTATGACTTTATTTAGAAATCGGAATCAACTTACAAATTAGGGAGAGGGAGTATTCACATATATATAAATATACACTATTTCTCACACTTTACCCCGATAATTCATACAGTTGCAGCCTAAACATTTAATCTACTTTTTTTCATGCAACATGTTTTCAATTATTTTGAAACTAATACTTTAGATTGCAATATTATCTTTTAATTAATATTGGTACCAGAATCCCTATACTCAAAGCTTCTAATTCTATTTTATGACATAGTAGGAAATAAGCTGGGTTGTTGTTGTATGACTGACACTAAATAAAACTGACTCAGAGTCTGTCTCTGTGTAATCTTCTCAATTATGCTCCATTAAACTTTTCTTTCTGCAGATTAAACCCTCTTTTCATGCTTCATAGACAGTGCTGGGTTTTCATGTGTAAATTTGGTCCATTTGCATACACATGCTGGTGAATAGCACATGTCTAATATATGCAGCTTGAAGACATCCCCTGAGCATAAAGTACTCAGTACAGGTTGCAAGCCTTGCCAACTCTGTACATTCGAGGTCTTATATATTTATTAAGTGCTTAACAGAGACCTCATGAAAATTGGATGAGGGAAAATAATTGCTATAAATTGTTTTAGTGAAAATAAGGACTTAAACTATTGTTGTTTAAATTGTGCAGTTAAAACCCATCCTTTTTAAATCATGTATTTAATTTTTGTGATTCTTTTTATTAATTTGCTCCTTTTAAGTCTTAAATAACAATTATTTATAGGTTATTAGCACGCTGTGCTATGATAATTTAACTACAGCTTTAGATTAAAGTTATACAAATGTGTCCACTAATGGATGGGGAATGTAGCTGTTGCTGCCGGTACTAAGGTACTGATTATGTCACTGTTTTACCTTTCCTAATGGATATTATTATAACTAATCTGCACTAATTGAGCAGGTAAGTTAACTAGGGAGGTGTTAGACTGTTTCTTATTCACCTGAAACTTCCTTTGTTCTATTACCTGGACAGGTGTCTCACTTTTTGAATCCTAGTCAGTTAGCAATCAATAAAATGAACCAATCGGCTCAGAGCATTCATCATTCATGGTCTTCTATAGGCTGTTTTCCACTTAATCTCTCAAAACAAAACCTACACAAATCTGTTCTCTAAGCAATGAAATATCCTATTATCCATATTAAGCATAGAAAAACTTTTCTTATATAACAAATGTTACTGTTTGAAAATGGCAAGCTGAGCCTTCTCACTAACATGTTTATAGCTGATGTATTGAACCGATATGGAATGAGATAGTTTGTGACACCAGCTGTTACCTTACACCAGCTAACCCATGCATGGATACAAATGTGGGACTAGCTTACGTTATATTGTGAGTATATTGCTATTATATTCAGTTAAATATTGTAATTGTAAGTGTTGTATGTTGAGTTCCTTTTAATTGTTTAGTTGAATTTGCGTCTTATTATATAAATACATGTACTGCAATTAGTTCCTATACTTTTTGCAGACATTCCTTTTTTAAATATATAATTTTTTCATATTTCATTTATTAGATATATCACAAGATTTTGGTTGTTTCTAGCTGTTATTATTCTTAGCCTCTGTTAAACGCAACAGCTCCTGTTCCCACAAAACACCCTTTGATCCCTGCCTTTCCTCCATTTTGTCTAGATTGTGTTCCAAACCTCTAAACTGCAAAGAACTAATTTGAATTATATCGATATAGGCAATATAATATATTATGAATGAGTTTTCTTTGCAAAACCAACTCGGTAGACAATTTTTTAAATTCCTCTCCCCACTAGGAAGGGTACATTCACCCTACACATCAGCATGGAGTACCTTGGGTTATCTTGACACCCAATCATGTAGTGTACCCCCTCTCTATTAGCAGCTAGGTCTGGGCCACCAAGCCCACCATGACAACAACACAAAATCCAGGATCACAAATCCAATTTTCATGTGATGCTACTAACAGTCCACTCATTTCCCGTCCCAAACACCTAGGATAAACTCTAATTATTGTTCATATGGGGGATCTTTTTCCAGAGGAGGGTCACATGATCTCACATCCCACCATACTTTATCTCCTACACCTCCCCCAACCTCCCCCCTCTGTCTGGGGGGTGGTGGGTCTGGGTCTGTAGGAGTATGCAGGTCACACATCCCCCAGCTGTCTGACTCAAGTCCCTGCACTCCTAACAATGGTCCACCTGAACAATTAACCACAGCCTCCAAGCAAAAGACAGCGGAAGCCTTTGATCTCTTTTAATATATTCTGAATTGGTTTAATCAACCAACAAAAACTGACAATTAATTTTTGTTGGGGAATTTCCACCACCTTTCTTTCCCCACACGTGTATACTGACATTGATATTTTTTAATGTAAAGGAATTGAATCTTTTGAATGCTGTTTCATGGATTCAGTTTGATGTCTAGAAAGTCTATTCATTAGCTAAGTTTTATGGCTAAGCCATTTTTGTTAAATGTTTATTTTAATAAAGCTGATTTAATAAGCTGAGATGAATTGATGTTTTTCTATTTCCATTATTCATTCTTAGCCCATCTGTTGGTTTGCTATTCTAAATAAATTTAAATGTCTACAATGTTTGTGAAAAAGGGCTTGGAAAATAGTTTTTCTCTTTGAGCAAGTCACGGGATCATTAGGGCCAGCAGTTCCATAAGAGCCTGTCTTATATCAATAAAACAAAAATAGTTATAGATTAAAAAATCTACATAATAAATCAATTAAATTACAACAGAACTGTTGTTGCTTTTGACATTTAACTTTAAAATCTTGGTGCATATGTTCTGGGTAAATGACTGGATTATTGACTAGTAATTGGTGACCAAAGTCTTGGAGGGGTGTAAATAAAATTACAGTTTAATTAGGCGTGACCCTGTCTTGTCTAGAAAGTATCAAGTTATTTGGAGAGGTACAATTCTATTCCTGTAGGATTGCCTTGATCATTCACTCAATTAGGCCTGCTTGTCTTGGGTGGAAATTCATTATGAGATCATTAGGAAGGATGAAGTGCCCTCAGGGTAACAGTATTGAATTCCAAAACATTCCATGCTAACAAGGAGCTAGTTTTAGTGTAATAGAATACCAGAAGCATGTTCCATTGAGACGGGTTTCTCTTTTCATGATGACAAATAAAACTATGAGGCTATGTTTCTTAATGGACATGTTTTAATGCATGTTCTGGTGATGTTCCCAATTGGACTGTCTTCCGACAGAATTCGTGAGACTTTCTGCGGTACCAATTTGTGTTTTATTGAAGTTACAATACATGTGAAACAATGTATTGCCTACCGTCTTAACAAGCGAGAGGTTGGCAACAGCTTTCAGTAAAGTCGCAAATATGAGGTTTTGGGTATTTGGCTTGGCTTTACATATCTAGGTACTTAAGTCTCATGATCATGGCGTCCTTTGTGTCTCTAACTCTGTGTGAAACTACAAATTTACACATGATTAACATCCAGCAAGAAAAAAAAGCAGTACCATTCCCATGAAACATGTCTTTCTAGTGATTTACTATCTGAATATATGTGGAACATATTTGCGCATTCTGTAACAGGAATATATGCACCTGCCTTGCATGACAATACCTTACTATTAGACCCAAGCGGTACAACTTAGCGTTTGAAATGGCAATTGTGAATGATCAAGTTAATTTGCTTTGTTTTAGTTGCGTGACATCCTGCTAAAGCCATTAATAGTGTCCACATTAGTTAGCACTGATGATAACATTGAATTTATATGAGAAAAATACCAGGACCATATAAGATGTTTGGCCTCAAACAAACAATGTACTGCAGATATACTTCCAATCTCAACACACTTCTTCATTGTTACTGTACCGTAACTGTTCGTATTATGACAGTTCTTCTTGATTTGTAACCATACAGTGACAGCACTGCTGCATATAAGTGGAATACCCTTGAGTTAAACGTTGAACAGTAAGCATATAAATAAATAATACACCTGCGGCCTGCCAATGACATGTATTAGACCTCATTACAAATATGAAAAGGATTGTGGCAGTGGGGCTGCTGGTTGATACCCCCTTTTGTCAACACTTTGGAGGCATTTACTAGCTCTGTAACAAGATAATGGGTCCATCACCAGAATGATTATCAATTGAAATTACATGTAAGTGAAATCCAAAACAATCAAAGTCCTTCTTCTGAACAAATTAGAAGCAGTTATTTGCCAAACTATAAAGACACAATGTTGACGAATGAATCAACAGAGCATGCATCCTGACAGTCTCCAGTTCAAACTCGGGTTCAACACCATGATTTCTTGTAAAGGCCTTGTCTCTTAATGAAACTGATTGATTTGTTATGATTGTGATTTGTATTAACCCTTCATTATTAACACTGATTTGTGCTAACAGGCATTGGTGATATGTTATTTAAAGGGGTCATATATTATGTAATTGCTAACTAAGACAATGCATTTGTACATATACATATCATTACATAATCTGACCCAATTCATCTTAAAGGCTTCATTGTTCTAATTTGAGTGAAATTTTGTAAAGACCAGTTGCAGATGAGTTGCCCTTAAGATTGCCGAACAATCTACGAAGAACAAAGATGACTTGTATGTAATCTACATGCATATCCTCAATCTATATAGATTGTCAGTCTTAGTAAATAAATTTGATTTTATGTTCCGTGCCATGTAGATCCTGTATCACCTGACACAGCTGTAGTTTAATTGGGTATTGAAAGTATTAATATTATGTAAGTAAGTACACCAGCTTTGCGTTTTAAGTTTCAAAAAGCTTTATAAAATTAGGTTATATTGCAGTGTTCCTTACCCTTTGTTTCAAGGTGTTACCACCTGATCACGAATGAGCCCTCAAACTAATGGCTTTTAATACAGTATTTGATACCATTACAGATCAATATTGTTGTTAAATAACAGAGGTAAAGTAAAACATCCGGAGCAATTGTTTTATTTTCACATTTTGTGTAGTCTGGACATAACAAAAACACAAACAATGGCTGTGTCTTGAAACTGTTAAATAGTGACGTCTGTGTAATTGATCAGATCTGTCACGTTTGAGTACTTTAATTAAAAAGATATCTTTATTTGAACTTCTGTTTATACCCAAGATCATTTATGATAAATCAAATCCACAGCCTTTTCTGAACATAACTGGTTTTAATTCATAAGTTCAATTAAACAATAAATAAAAAAATTAATATGTACTTAGCAAAAATGATGTTAATTTTTACTATCTGCTAAGGATAGGGTTTTTGTATGTTTTGTAGTATTAGGTTTCTTTAGTAGTTAATTGTAGACATAGGATTTGTGTATTGACATAGTTGTATTCAACAGTTTCTGTTGGAATGTGGTTCACCCTGGGACCTTGGCAAGTTGGAGGGTTACCTACCCTATTAGACTGGGAAGGGTTCAGGGCTGTCGCAGAAGTACACTAAATATCATATAAATATGGGTTATCATGTATTGCTTAATGCCAAAAAAGTAAGAGAAAACTAATAGTTTTGAAGTGGCAAAGTTTAAATGACTTTTAGGCATCTGGTTTATGTGTTAGGTAAAATGTAACTGGGTTCTCAAGAAGTCCATTTTCCCTAGAAATTCTTATTGGGTAGTTAAAACTTATATTTTTCTGTTAACAATGCTAGGGTATTTACAGGGTAAGTACAGAGGTTGGAAGCCTTGTTAATATGCCCCCAAGTGAAGTGAAGTGTGGCCAGCTATCTGCTGGTGATTAAGATAAGGGGGCTATCCACTGGCCCTGGGCACTTTACAATGATCTAGAGAACTGAGCCATGCCCGGGTTGTTTAGGTTCTGGTTCACTACAGTCTGTTCCTTTAGGAGACACTGTTTCTAGGGAGAGTGGCCCATGGTACTCATTAGCACACCTGATAGTCAACATCCATGGCCCACTGTATGTAAAATTAGTAAACCTTCTGTACAGGTATAGTGTCAGAAGAGCAGATCAGTGGAGGAATCTACTAACTATGTGGCTGGTGATGAGGGTAAGTTTGAGGATGAGGAAACCTGATTTGTAGGGCTCCACTCACCCATACTTCTAGGTCAGTTAGCTGTTAACTTCTTGACAGTGTCATTGGGTTCTGTTGTGTAGGAATCTTCACAGTGTTTGTTGTACCTGGTGTTTAGTGCGGGGTTCAGACTTCATTCACTTCAAGACTTGGTAGATTTCTGTTTCGGAAGGAAATGGTAGGGTTTTAGAACTCATTTAAAATTTTTTCTTCTGCCAGGGTAAAAGGCAGATTTAAGGATTTTGCCTCTGAAAGTGTACAGCTGGTGTCACAAACTAATTTTTTTGTCCAGCCTCGATCAGCCTAACTGTGATCTTAGCCATGTTAATTACCAAAGTTTAGGTACTTTTTACATATGTCTTGTTTATTGTTGTAATTAAGTTAGTAGCATGGGGGTTTGCTCGAATAGCTTGGAGCAAGGTAAGCTTGGTTAGCTAGGTTTAATTATTAAAAATACTTAAAATGTGACAGATCTATGCCATTAAGTTCTGATGTGGTTATATAGTAGCATAACTTTTTGGTGTGGATTGAAAAAGAAGCTCTACTTTTGAGTGGGACAACTCAGACCACACACAAATGGCAGTAAAATTTTCCATGGCTTGGGTTTATTTATAAATAAAGGGTAAATCTTGTAGTTTGGTGGGAGGTGATCTTCGTGGAGGTCCTTGCCATCTACAGGGAGTCTCTTCTAACATGTTAACTTCCTGTCAGAAGCTAGGGAAACACTTTCTGGCACTCAATAGATCAGCTGATAATTCTACTAAACAATCTTAATAAAATCTTATCTCCAATACAAACTTCGCCTAAATTCCTTCCATTTTGGTACTGGTACCAAGATGTCTGCCCCTGTATTACTTTGGCTTCAGACAAAATGAAGTGGGTGGTTGGGTGGGAGCCTCCAGTGCCCTGGTGCTCTCTGAGTTAAGGGGCACAGGATGCTGATTTGTTGTGGTTTCCTGTCTTGCATGTTGCCAGCGTAGTTTACAGTGGTTTCCTTCACTGTTTGGTGCTGGCACGCCATCATATAAGTGAAATAACCTTGAGTATTGCATAAAACCTCAATCAAACAAACAAAAGACAAAACGTTCTTTTATATTTCGATGACACCGGTATTGTTTACGAATAGGCATTTCAATACCAATTATATACAAATCGTCCCTGTTCCAGTGTGATTACTCTTGACAAAAATGTGTATAAAACCGTGTGTGGGTGGTGGGAGATTTGTGTGCCCTGGTGCTAAGGTGCGTCAGGATGCCAAGTTGTTGTGGTTTCAAGTTATTCGTGTTCTAAATATCCTGTGGTACCTTGTGTGTTGCCAGGGTTGTTTTAGGTAGTTTTGAATGATTGTGATGGCATGCAATCATTTGAGTGAAATAACCTTTGTTGGCGTAAAACCCAAATAAAGTGATAGAACGGGGAAACGAAAAATCAGAAAATTATTATTGATAATGTCTTTAGTTTCCAAGTAAGGTGTCAATCATGTGCTGATTGTTTCCATTAATATTATTCAAAGAAAATTTTTATACTAACTGAAGTGATACGGTTATAAAGCAAAAACAAAAATTAAGTTTTATAATTCCAGAAAAGGCAGTTATATCATAGTTCCATCTTAATATGTGACTATGATTTGTATAGACAGGATGTCCTCATTAATGTGTAGATGCCAAATTCTAGATGCAATGAAGAGAGAAAACACAAATAAAAGTTAAATAAGTGCAATACCTTGAGTATCACCTCATCGCAGATCTATGAATGGTCACCACTGTGCACCAGTATGTTAAACAAATCAAAAAGAAACAAGCAAAACCAATAAGCATCGTCACAATAAAATGAAACTAACTTCTGATATTTTTGTTATTACAGAGAGCGTGTCTGTGATCATCCTGGAGAGGTGTAGTGTTGACCTGGATAATGACGGAGATGATCAACAAATCTAGCTCCGTAGTGCCCCGATCTGGGCCCTTAAAACGCAGAAAGTCCGAGACTCCTGATGGATTTATTTTACTTACAGAAGATGAACCGTTAGAACAGGAAAAGAAAGAAAACAAAAACGTAAGGGGTGATTAAAATGTCCTTATATTGTGTTTTAATGTAGCATAGCATTTGGTTTTATTAGTTTTCATTTTGGAATTTTAAAAGGGTTTAACTCCACAGGTACTGCCTGAAAAGAAAGACAGAAGCAAGGTTGTTGTTTTTGTATTGCAGGGAGAATTCTTACGGTCTTACCCTTATTTTTCACTACAATTAGGGAGCATATCTTTCAATTTGTTATTTAAGATTATAAGTTTTTAGCTTTCAGCCATACTTTGTTTAGTGTTCATACAGGAAAGTATTTTGTGAAATTTTATTCAAAAAGTATTATATTTTACTATTGCGGACTTGTACAGGGAATAACCATTATTTGTTTATAAAGAATAGGATAATTTCTGTGACCTCAACAGCTCCATGGGTCAGGATTGCAAAATTACCTTGGTACTCAAACACTTGTTGTTCCGCAAACTTTCCTTTGTTCCTATGAAGTTCCTTTAATCTTTAAATGAAGTGTTCCCGAACCAGTTTTCTCCGGTATTGTTTTTCTAGCCTTGTACATCTTATAGATAATGCTTTGTTGAATGTTAGATGGATAAAAAGTGGTTAGTATGGTGGTCTGTGGGACGGTATCATGAGGCTTAGTGTGGATGTGAAAGTAGAATGTAATCTAAGGGTCTTTATCAATGAATGGAATGTAGGCTGTCATTGTAGGCCACAGGAAGTCATTACAAGTCAGAGTGTCTGGTGTTACATTGTCTGGTGAAGTGTTGATTTTAGAGCTGGGACTGACTAAAGTATTCTACCTATGATACAGAATGACGTGAAGAGCATATAAAGTAAAGTGTTTAAGCATATCCAAACTTATTCATCCTTTCTAGACAACTTCCTTAATTAACCATGTCAGAAAGCCCTGACAATCATTTTGGGGGGTTAATTTTAATATCAGCATGCCTCAACCCTTTTGTTCCAACTGATAAACCAACTTCTTTCAGTCAGTCCAGAACATTCACCACAATAACAAGTGGCCATTCAGAAAATTGAGTTTAACTCCAAACTAGTTTATTGGGTAAATCTCTCTAGACAGTTCTACATGTCTGAGTAAATGTTGTGATGAGAGATTTGTATTAGCACACTTTCTCATGATGTAACAGACCTAGAGCTTAACTACCCACAGACTACTTACTTACGGTCCCTGCTGGTTATTTCTCCAATTTCACCCTTATTAACACCATGTGAGGACTGGCCTCTGACTACTGGTCAGCATAGTGTTAGCCAGAGGGGTGTCTCAGTGTCTTTGAGACACCCTGGAATCCAATTGAGACACCCTAATTCAGTCAAATTTAACATGGGAAAGTTCAAAGATAGGGAAAATGTCAAATGAGACACCCTGTTTCTTTGAAAATAGTGATTTGGGACACCCTGTTTTTTATTTCTGGCCAACACTATGCTGGTCAGTTTGTCTTTAACACGCACATCACCTAACACTCCGACTGACATTTATTAGTCCCTAGATGCTCTATTCTTTTTCAAGGCAGTTTAACTATCATTCTCTTGTATTAAGTTGATATGACATCATGTAGGTTCTAATTCCCCTGTGTACCTTCTGTATATAAGGGAAGTTTTTCGGTGACTGCAGAGTTCCCTGTGTTTTTTTTTTTTGCAAGGGTTTCGTCAAGGTTTTCCACCATATGCCTGCAAAGCTAAGTCGTCATATAAGTGAAATACTCTTGACTACGATAATAAACACCAATCAAATAGATAAATGAAATGTATGAATGGAAAGGAGTTTAATGTTTGATTTTGTTGTTGTTGTGCAGACCAAATGACTTTTCCTTTGAATTAACTGTTACCAAATAAACAGGAGAGTGTAAATTAAATCTAATCTGAGTTGATATTTTGTCCAAGTAGTTGTTTACTTGACAGTAAATCTTTATAATCAAGCAGAATATGTCTGGACAGCAGTAGGGTAATAAACCAAACTGGACAGACTGGTAGTTTTAAATTGTTGGTATGTTACACTTGTCTAATGGAAGCCTAATGAAGTTTACTTTGGGCAGGTGCCTCTCTCAAGTGGTCAGTGTCTGGTAGACCTAGAAGGCCTTCCATCTGGAGAGAATGCTTGGGAACTTCGTTTATTTGGGATTGTTTCACTCTGTTTGCCCTAAATGCACTAGCTGTATACATTTTTCCTTGTAATTTTTAGCAAGCAATATAGTTAAGAGTAAAGGCAAAGTAAGCTTCAGAAATGTATATTCATAATCATTTTTTAACCATTTGGCTCTCATGAAAAGTTGTCAGTTTTCTGATTTATAATGTGTCAATTGATTGATATGGAATTTTTCATGCAATGTTACAATAGCATTGCAATTTGTACATGTTTTTCCCCAGTTTTCCCCAAAAAACTTTTAATGAAAGGATATTTCAGTTTGTGTTACCGTGCTTAAATGGTAGTGAACTTCAATGCTGCTTGGCAGTATTAATTTGCCTTAATTTTCCCTTTGAACTGTTAGGATTTATACAGTAGTTCTACACAGTTTAGAAAGGTCACCCCTATACCATCCCATCAGCAAACATCCCTAGTTTAGTGGGCAGCTAAGAGGTAGATAATATAGGTCAAATGTGTTATATCCATAGCCCCAGCCTAATAGGTCCCATTTGGATGTATTAACTTCTCAGCTTATCTTCACTTCTTTTCATCATCATATAGGGGGAAATACTTTTGAGTATAACCTTTAACACCAATCAAATAATTAAATAAATCACTTCTTTTGATGAAATATATTACCATTGACTGTACAAACTTGAATTCGGAACAGTGTCACCACATCTTTTACCTAAGTTAAGCTTCTAATGCTAATCTCAGTTTCTATTTACACACATACACCCTTCTAGACTACTTTTTATCTCCAACTGTTAAATTTATCCCTGGACTCATTATACTTACAACTTAGAAAACTCCATAAATAAAGTACCCAATTGTTTGTACTAACTAAAGTAAATGAGATGATGTTCTTGTAAATATTTGCTTGTACTGACAAAAGCTAAACTTTAGCCTAGAGTAGGCCACTGTACAGTAATGGGTGCCCTTCATTTTACTGTCGTAAATTAGTTAAAAATGTATGTACAGCTTATATATGGAGAGGCTGAAATGTTCATATTTCTTCTACTTTTATAATATAAGTAGTATATAACCAAACCAATGTTTTACCAGTGCAGTGTAGTTAAGTCTTAACCTTTTTTGTAACCCTATCCTTGGAACTGGTTCATGTAATTCTGTAACCCTTAGTGAACTGTATATACTCCATTAGGATCCAAGGTGGAAGTTTATGTTTGGTTTCAGAGATAGGTTATTTTATCTAGATGACCTAATCTTGGCTAATAACTGTGCCTACAGAATGCATACACTCTTAAGTATCTTGATAAGTGGCTGTCATTTAAATGTTCGGTATGCATTACCAAACCTCCCCAAGTCTTAATACTTCATTATTAATATTTTTCTAAATTCCTCTTTGCCTTTTGCGGGCGGGTGGCTGGATGGGAGCCTTCTGTGCCCTGGTGCTCTCTGAGCTAAAGAGCACAGAAAGTCGATTTTTTTGTGGTGCCATGTTTTGTTAATGTTATGTCCTGTCTTGCATCGTTGCATGTTGCCAGCGTTGTTTACAGTGGTTTCCTTCACCAATTGGGCTGGCACACCTTCATATTCAGTGAAATAACCTTGAGTACGGCGTAAACCTCCAATCAAGCAAACATACCACCCTCTTGCGGATTGCTGTGTGGCAGCATTCTGTGCCCTGATGCTCTCTGACCTAAGGGCTATCATGAAGAGGATTCGTTGTAGTGTTTTGAACCCTGTTATTGTTCTGTATTGTTTGTTTGTAGCCTGTGACGTCATGGGTGACTTCCTTCATTAGGCTGATGTGTTCTCACAATGAGTGAAATAGCCTGAAGTATAGCCTTAATCCAATTAAACAACAAACTTTCCTTATTTGAAATGAAATAAAACTGCACTGAGCTAGTTCAACTTCATTAATTGTACACAAATTTGTTTGTCTATATTTTGTATTTCTAAGCTGGTACACAAAATAAAGTAGACCTGTGTCTCATTGTGGTGCCCTGCCATGTTAATATACACTCATATATTACCCGGTTTTGTTTTGAATATTATTTGTTGTTTGCTTTTTTGAGGATGGTTTATTTCACCGATAGAGCTAACATACTATAAAAGTGATTTCACGAGTTAAAGCACAAAGAATTACTAGATTCTCAGTGCAATGTCTTAGTTCTTTATACCTACAAATTAAATATTATATACATAAGTTCCAAAGGTACAGTTTAAAAAGTATTTATAGTTTGTAGGAAGACCCCTCCCTTTCATTGAAAGAAACATGAAATATTTTGAATTCTTTGGAGACATAAACTTGGAGCGTATTATCAGGTAATTATTGCCTCCGCTTTAAGCCCTTTATTTAGTTCAAGAAAGTAAATTGAATGGCTAAATTCAGTTCACATAGGGACCTTTTATCTTCTGGTGTGTGCCTGGCCTTTGTTGGAGCTATTGTGGAAGAAGGCAATAATCAGCCCCTTGGCATTCCTCCATATGATAGACTGGCCAATTAGCAAGGGGCAGTGTGCCTGGTCATACACCATATAAAAGGCCTATTGTTCTGGGAGTTTCTTCTGTAGGTGTTTTGTTAAGACTAGGAGGCATGTCCAATAAGAAAACTGTCAACACTGCAAAAACACACACTCCAAATTAAACATGGCCTTTGTGGAGCTACATTTTGTGGAATAACAAAAATTATTTTGGTAAATATTCCAAGTTTCCAACACTTAATTGATGTGTTTTGAACTTGCCATGCAGTGAAATTGGCCCACCATTGTCTAATTTTATTATACCTCGGTTGAGGAAAGTCATCTTACAATTTTGGTTGTAAAGATTTGGAAGACTTCAGTTTGTAATTTTCAACTTTACCTTAAAGTTCTTCAAGTGAAATTATCTTTAAAGCATGTTAAATATAAAAATGTACGTAAAACTTATCTTGTCTATTTAAAAAGTTTGCACTATGTAACATTTTGTCCAGCTTTAGAATTTAACAAAGTAAATAACATTTTTATTTTGTCAAGTTTATTACTAATTTATCATATTTGGAAGCATACATACAATAGAATCATTGTCAGGACTAGGCCTGTATATTAGCCATCTGTTGAGAATAGAAGCTGTGGCATGTGTTAAGCTTTAGCTGACCAGACCTGATGAGCAGTAGATGGTCTGTTGTAGCTGCCATGGGCCTGGCCCAAGTTTAATCCACTACTTAATGTCCAGTCTTCAGGCCTGAGTAAACATACATTGACCAAGGAGTGGTCAAGGGTCCCAGGTCAGTCCATACACCAGCTGACCACAACATGTTCACAGTCCACATTGGTCAAACAAAAGCTTACTGGATTAGTCACCTTCTAAAACTTCTTCAACTACCTAACCTGTCTTTTTCAATGACTTTGAGACATGTTTGAACCTATTTTCTAAGAGAACCCATGTCTAATAAGGAATATAGTTATTATTTTTTTATAAAACCTGAACTATCCAAAGAGTTTCATGTGCTAGCCCGCTTTAATTACCAAACTTCTCTATCAAGGCTATACTATAGATCTTTTAAACTAAAAGGGTAACAGTAGTTTCATTTTATCTTAAAGCATGTTTAGTGCAAAATTATTTCATGTGCAAATGAACATAAAAAACAACTATAATGGCTTGTAATATTTCTGAGCTGTTTCGTCTACTCCTAGGGATTTCACACTTGGCACAGCCAGAATCCTCCATTGAATCCATTCAGCTTTGGTCTTTTGATCCCTTTCTAGTATGTGATACGTTTTGCAGATCTCAGAAATATTACAAAAGTAAGATGGCAATATCATTAAACATGGGAGGCAGAATGACAAAACCTATTCGCCCATTATCACTACCTGCAAATAATGAAGTTTACCCATTTTTAATATATAGGCCGATCTTAGTGTCTTTTCATTTACAAATCTAAAGGAAACTATATTCTTCAGTATAGGAAGTGTTGGTAATTTCTGGGAGTGGTGACTTAAAACTTGGTTCATCTCAGTAAGCTGTTTTATCTTGACAGGTATTAGAGGATTTTGGATCAAAGGTGAGAATTGAGTCATAAAGGTGTGCAGCTGGATCTCTGGTGTGGCTGTTTATAAAAGAGATTATTTCCATAACATCATCACCATCTCCTGGATCAATTTACAATCCATCAAATTTGTTTGTATATTGTAAGCCAGAGTAAAGTGGTTGGTGTTGATATTTAATTTGGAACTGCTCAAATGTTATAATAATGCAGTATTTGTTCCGTTTTGTAGCCTCATTGTTTAATAGTTCATAGATTAGGATTTCATAATATTTCTTTGTCTAGCGTTTTCTCCCTTATACTCTCTCAGATATATTATGAGCTACATTTGCAGTTTTGTACGATAGCGATGGGCTTAAGACCAGGCGTAGTTACCCTGTTAAAATTGACTCTGTAGGCACAGGTGCACGAAGTAAGCAATTCCTTAGCAAATAGCCATACTGAACGATGCTGGGGCTCCTTCTTTACACTGCTCTCTTAGCTGCTGATTTTCCTAGCTCTCTGCCATCCTTTAGTTCCACACACATCTGCTGGCGTAACTTTTTCAGAGGGAGATGTTTGTTGGAGACTGTAGCCAAATATTGCTTGGCTTCCTTCCTCAAACGTTAAGGGGCAGAAACGTGTGACTGCTTCCACTCTCCCAGTCTCTTCTGCTTTCCAGTACACAGCATGGTTTTAAAGAAACCACACTGGAAGGAAGACAACACAGCCTGGCAAAGGTGACCGGCAAAATATCAATATGTAGATGACACAATATGTAAATATTGGTGGAACATGATGTGAACAAGTACAGAAAGGTTCGTCTCTCTCACTGCCTGCCATCCCTGGCCAGTCCCAGGGGATGTTCATCTCCAGTGGTGACTGTTATTTGGTTTTTACCCCAGATCAACAATACTTCTTGGGAAGTAAGATATTTGTTCAAACCACAGGTGTCTATCTTTAGCATTCCCAGGCCCAAAGGAAGAATTAAAACTATGAGGGTTATAGTGTTCCTCTTGTAAAAATAGTAGTAGCTCATATAGAGCCATTGAGTGAACACTCTTTATTTTAAAAATAGACTAACCTGAAGACGGAACAGTTCCAATTAGTTCTGAAAAAAGAGCATTAAGACAATTCTTAGTTTTTGTGCACCTTATGGTTGTCTTGTGTGAGAGTTTTTTTCTTTCTCATTAATTTGTAGATAAAGAATCTGGTGATTAATTGAAAGTTTGTTTGATTCAATCCTTAGAGCCAGTGTATTTCTTGTGGAAATACAACTAGTAGCTTATAGAGCGCAATTGAATGAACACTGTTTATGTTAAAAACAGGTTAATATGAAGAAAACTACCAATAAATCTGCAAACTATTAAGAAAATGTGTTTCGAGCTTATATTCATGCTGTCATACTTAGCACTGGATTAACATTATCTTTCCAGCAGAGCGAACTCTTGAAATGACTGTAAATTATATGGTTATGTTACAGCCGACTGTTACTTTTGATGTTAGAATACACCACCTTCTGTTCATATAAGTGAAATGCCCTTGCAATGATCAATTAATCAATCAATCAATGTTTGTATTTGTCAATTTATGAATAGTTAATTGTGGGAACTGAGAATTTTGCTGCGGGTTGATAGAAACTCAGTGCCTAGTGAAGACTTGGGCCAGGTGAGAATGTTTACATGTAAACAGGAAGCAGTAGAGTTATGCAAGTAAATGATCACTTTTTCTTCTTTAGCTGGATCAAGGTGTTGAATAAGGATGATAAATACAGGCCTCTTGGCTGTAAAAACAGTTGTTTGAACAGCCGATATGCCAACATTACCACATCTTACCTGTCTGATCCAGGCTTGGGTTTATTTTACCAAGATCTGTAACTGGAGACTCCACTATTAAGTTAGTCTCACAGGAAGTCAAACAAAGGCACCCAGGTCTATTGACCATACAGTTGAAAGGTTGAGTTAAGGGGTAGCCAAGCAGAATAAAACCCAGGCTCTGTTCAATGCTAGCTTTGTGCAAGGGAACTTGATTCGCCACAGTAAACTGGAGCCTTTTTGGCTGGCCGAGCCTGACTTGAAGAGTGCTTCTTTATGTAAGGTTTAGATATGAATAAGTGGGGCTATGACACTGGTAATTACTGGGTTTTAATGAAAACTAAACAGCAGATCTGGCCACTGAGTGCACATTCTTCAATTCCTCCATATATTTCATTCGATAGTCACACATTTTTCTTTCATACATAGTCTGTTTACCAAAGTATAAAAAGTTTAATTTCTCATTTTCACTTCTCTAAGTTAAAACTCTTGTCTGGTTATCTTTTTTTATGAATTAATATTCACTGTTTTTGTAAATAAACTCTTAATTTAACTAAGAACTCCAATTTAATCTTCTGGTGTGGATAGTTAATGAATTAAATACAATTGTTGATAAAAATAACATTCTTATAAAATATAATTCTTTTTAAGAATTCAACATTGGATGCTCATATTTAAACCATTGAATAATGAGAATTGTAACACATTACAAATTCCTTTATAATTTCATTGTAAAAATGAAGGAAAAAAAGAAATTTAGCATATGCATAATTCATATTTGTATGTATGTCATTAGGAACTTATGTGACACTACACTATGAATTTCACTTGTTTTTCCTCGTCAAGAAAGGCAAAAATATGTGTACCAAAATAACCGGAGATATTTTTTTGAATACCTGTCTTGTTATTTCGTTATGATTATTAAATTAAATGCAAAGTAATTTTGCTATTTCGTTATGATTTAAAAAATTAAATGCAAAGTATTAGCTGTGATTTAATAAGATCTTTTGTTTGTAATTTTCAGTTAACAGAGTACAGAGAAGCTCCGTCAAGTCCATCTGCCTCTGATGCTACAAATGATTTGTCTCCCTTTGATAATCCTGGCTCCCCAGGATCTCCGCCACCTTTTAGTCAAATTGACAATGAAAGGCTTCCTAATGAGTTGCTCGATGAAATCTGCTCCGATGTGGGCTTTAAGGATACTATGGACTTGGACATTGTGGAATTCCTCATGGACCAAGAATTACCCTCCACAGAATCAAGTCAGCAATGTGATCTCTTTTCTGCAGGGGGTTTATTCAATGTGGGATGTATGGCCACTCCATCCAGGAATATCCCAAAAGGCAACGACCGTGCATTAAGTCCCAGTCAGAATTTGACACCCACTGGTTACTCAGCTTGTTCAAGTACTTCTGGGAGTCCAGTGAGTAAGCGGTTCCATGCAGCTCCCTTGAGTTCACAAACCAGTCCACAGAAAGACGCACCATCTGCAAACACTTTTAAGTTACCCAAAACACCAATTAAAACTTGCCCATCCTCTGAAACATTGACAAGTACTCTGCAATCACCAAGTAGGCACAATTCTAGAACAGACAATGCTGCAAATACCCCATGTAGTACACAGTCTAGTAGCCAAAATGGTACACAATCCTCACAAACCTTTACTGACTCTCACTATCATGGCACACCAAGTGTAATTCAACATACCCCGAGTAACCATGCCCAGGGTCGGTGCTGCAGTCCGTCGTCAGGTGCCCCACCACCCCTGCATCATATTGGTCCCCGTCCAACTATGCAAAATCCACAGAATCAACTAAATGCACAAGCTCCAATGCGTCCACCCTCCCAAAGAATGCCCCAAGCCTACAACCCTTCTCAGATGCCAGCAAGTCCAAGAACTGGCTTCAACAAAGTTGGCCGTCCATCCCCACCTGTGGTTAATGTTCTTAACATGCCACAGTCACAAAACATGCCTCCTTCTCAGAACCCGAGATGGATGGGCAACAACAACAACAACTGCCAAGGATCTATGCAGCAGCAACAGCAACAGCAACAACAACAACAACAACAACAACAACATCAGTATCAAGATATAAGCCAGCAGAAGTTTGATCAAGGAAAGCTAGGTTTTTACAATAACCCAAATGCAGCATCTCAATACATGAACCAACAAGGAAGGACATTGGACTCTCCGCTCGATCAAGGCTACTTTTCTGGAGATACAGGTTCTGTGAGGAGTTTCTCATCCTCCTCATCCTCAACTGGTACAACTGTCATGTGCGGTGGTGTCTCTGCTGGCAAGGGTCACATGATGCGCCGTCCAATGGGAGCAAACCCTGCTATGAATCCTTATATGCACCAAGGCCAGCATCCACAGGAAGTGAATGTGTACAGAGCTGCCCAGAGTCATATGGGCCCCAACGGAAGCTTCCAACCTCATCAGCAACAATATGGCAATGAATGTGAATATTTTGGCAAAACTGAGGCCAGTGACCCCAGCTACTCTGGTCAGATGGGGCAAATGTGTGGCCCTCAGACAAACCCCCAAGTAACTAGACCATATCCATCTCCAGGATTGAACAGTACCAACTGCTTTGACAACAGTTACAATCCTGTTCCTAATTATGAAACTGATTTCAATGACAATGAACAAAAATCAATAGCTACCAAAATTTTACCACGCTGTACTCCATATGCTAAATCTGACATTGCCCCATACACTGTGCCTTGTAATAATGGACAGGGTGTTGCAAATCCATATGATATGAGGAATAACCCTAATGGTCCTAATGGAGCCATGGCTCCACAACCGGGTTGTCATAACATGGAGATAGCAGCAAATACAAATTATGACAACTGTAGGCAAATGCCTGACATGCAAAACTCTAATATGCCAATGATGCCTCCTATGGAAGGTTCAAACATGCATATCCCTCAATCTATGCCTTCGCCAGCAAGAGGATACAACATGAACTCTAACTCTATGCAAATGCAAGCTCCTCAGTCACAAGGTGGTGACTCTTTAAATTATGCCAATCGTTCCATGTCGCAGGGCAGTGCTGTGGATCCATCATATGTGGGGCCAATGTCCAATAACCTTTCAATGCCAGGTACACCTCAGGCCAGTAGTTGTAGTGGTGGGATGCCAGTACAACAACCTAGTATGACTTCCACGTCACATCCTGGTCACCATAACATGGCTTCTATGTGTTCTAGTGGTCCCTCACAGTATTCAGTCCCAAACCAAATGGGTGCTGTTGGGAATCAGTCATGGCAGCAAGGTCACAACATGCCTGCACAACAAATGGGTCAAGGATACGGTAAACCTCAGGGCATGAGTAGCCAAAGTATGCAACAGAATGTGAATCAGGGTGGCACTAGTGCTGCCGCCGGACATATGTGTGGACCAAACTGTAATTGTAAAAATGCAGCACGGCGGCCTCCTATGATATCGTCCCAGCAGTCCTTCATTCAGCATTTAATCACGGACCGGTCGAATGCATTCCGCTCCCACCCTCTCTTCCCACTCCTGCGTGATCTCATTATTGCTGATATGAATTTTAACTCCCCGTCCTTCCCATATCAACTGATCCGAAATCTTCCTGCTGATTTTGATAAACTCTTACAAAACTTTCTCCAAAGGAACCCGCCTAATGGGAGTTACCAGAACAACTATGCAGTGGAAAGTGTGATCATGGATGCATTAAAGTATGCCCATCAGTGCCTTATAGGTAAGTTACTTCTGAAACAAAATTCTTTCCTTCAGAAGAATTGTTTGATGTTTTCTTGTAGCTCTTTGTATATTACAAATAAGGGAAGATTGTTTAATATCTCTAAGAGGCTATACAATTAGTATTTGCTATTTGTTTCAAATGACCTATATGACTGGGCAAAATAAGGATCGGAAATTTGGTTAAAAAAATTGACTGAGTGTGGCAAGGTGGAACTCCCAGCCCGCGGTTGTTCGGGCCACCCATCTTTTAGCTACTTTTTTCTATTTTTTTTTACCAAAACATACTAATACAGGAACTTTTAAACTTTTTTATTACAACTGTAATGGTTTTGCTAAATTTGACAGCTTATAGATTTTTTTGCTCATGAAGTACACATTTTACAAATATCTCCTATCTCATACATGCGTTAAAACTGACATCCCTTAAAAAAAGTAGTGCTATAATTTTGTACAGTCGTCAGTCGTTATGGTCAGAAATTTCAACACAGCGTAAAGACACAGTGCAAGAGGAAGACTTCATTGAAAGAAGCAAATAAACAACAAATAAACAAAGTTTTATGAAACGAACGGAAATAAAATTGTGTTTCCGATTACAGCTACATGTATACCTGTGAATGGCTTTTTGTGTGGAAACATTTGATATATAGTCAGTATATGTGTACCTTAACCTTTACACTTCTAAAACATAGTAAAATATTAATTATCTGAGTAAATGTGAGGCAGAAGAATTTTATTCTGCAATTTGTCATAGCTACAGGAACTCCCTCACATACACGGATGGGAACAGTAACAGTAAGCCTAAAACCTGGCCATGTATTTACTATATCTTGGTACACGCAAAATCCCACTTGATTAAAATAAAAGCTTGGTAACAGAGAGTTTTTTTTTTGTTTGTTTGGTCACTATTCACTAAGGACCAATCAAACCACTTTTAGAACTCATTCACTAAGGCAGTAGGCTACTGTAGGGCTATGGTATTCCGCAGTTGGAACACTGACTCGCTTGCGAAAAACACTGGAGATACTAAAAGTCATTTTGTTCAATGGCGATTCAGGTGTGTTCTGATTGCTTTACGAGCATCAAAATTAAAGATGCTTTACTAAAACATTTTGTTACTACTTGTATGCACCAGTGTCAAATAGATTACAGTATATTTAAGTCAGAGTGGTATATTTAAGTCAGTATAAACCTTTGATTTTAATTTATTTACCTTAAAGCATAGTTAATGGGTTGTTTGGAATTTTTTATTATTGATTTACTGTTTTATTATGTGAATACCTGCAAATTTTGTAACTGTTCCCGGGTAGTGATTTAGTCGTTTCAGAGCTAATTCACAGAAAAAAACTTATTATTATTATTTGTATTGAAAGTTAGGATGAATAATCATGGTTTTTCCACTACGCATTACAAATATTTGTTTGAAATACATTCAACGTTATATGAAACTAAAAACTGCTTCAGTCTTAAATTACAATCAAGTGTGACGGATGTTGCCATTCAGAGTGTAGCCAAGTAATTTACGTGTGCGACAGTTATTAAATATCACGTTTTTCTCAGTTTAATACTTATTGTCATAAATATGTAGAAATGGGGCACCAGGATCAAAAGGTCATTCTAGCAAAAGTTAAACATTAAAATCAAATGCCTCATTTTGGACCCTTTAGTTTATAATTTTTTCACTTTAATATGATTGGGATTAAAATACAAACACAATAGACAGAGCACACACACATTAACCTCTGATGATCTTACATGATTTGTCAGTATTTAGGATCAAATTGATGATGCTTCACAAGTTAAAGTTCACAAACTTAAAGCCAATAGTTTCAAATCTGCTAATTTGAATTTATACAGATGATACCTGTCTTTCCCCTGAGGGGACAGGGTTAGATAAGAAAGAAGTTAGGTGGATAACATAGAGAAGGTGCAGCCAATTAACTAGAGCCTTAAAAAACTGGATGATTAAGTGTTTGTTAGATGTAGGATGTCAGATTAGTGCACATGGCTGGGGGTGATGGCTGGCTAGGGTGTAGCGGATTGCTGGCTCTTTTACCATACATACCCGGAGAATACAGCAAGTTTTCACAACAGGGTGTCTTATAACACTGAAAGTAAACAGCGTTTTAGTCAATTTAAAAAAAAAAAAAACTTTACCAATTATATTTAATGGACATTAAGAAGTGAGATGACAGTATGAAGAATAATTATTTTTCTCACTGGATATAGCAGTTTATATTAACGTCATAGAAAGCAATATTTTTATTTATACTTTCAGGTGTATAGTCTGAAGTTCTTCTTTATCAAGAAAAGGTCAATAAAATAATTACTGTAATTCCATTAGTTCTATGTTTACTTTACAGTCAGATGCTTTGCTAATTACAATTGAAAAGAGTTTGTCTATTATTTGGGATATTTACCCATGCAGATAGAGCTCTAACTAACTATAATATATACAGGTCTCTAACACAACATTTCCATCCAACCAGATTCTCACTCCCAGGCCTTGGCATTTTTGGCTCAGGGAAAAAATAGGGCTGGTTAAAATAAAGTGAAGTCTTGGGTGTAAGAGGCATATTGTTTACATAAAATGTAAGTTATAGCTTGAGGGGGTCATCATAGTTGGGAAGGATCAGTTTCACCCTGTATGGAGGATGAGGAGGCTTGTAGAGCAGTACTAACATCCTTACCATTCCATACCCTCCTCCAGATGTGAATTACTCAATACAGATTACTAAATACCAGATCACAAACTGGAGTTTTTTACTCATAATTAATATCCATTGTTATAAGTTATAGATTTTCTTTTGTGCAAACTAAATTAAAAATAGGTTCCTTTCTTAGAATTGATTTCATTGCATCAATTTATTGGTAAAATGATCACCCCCCCCCCCTCTTATACTAAATAGCTAGGAATGTATATTTGATATGTAATTCAGACTCCCCCTTTAATAGTATGTCATGTGTCTTTCTGTCTCTCCATCCATGGTGTGGTCATTGTCAGCCTTTTTAATATGCTTGGACAACTGTCCATCTGTCCATTCACTATCTTGTCATTGCTGTAGAGCCTTCCTTTTTCAACCATTTTTCAGACAAAAATCTGGAACAAGTTCAAATTTAGGTAACCCAGATCACTGGTCAAGGTCATTTGAATATTGTCTCAATAAAATATTTTAACAATTCTTGCCATCACTGTGGAACCTTTTCAACTAATTTTGATGCAATTTTAATTTTCATTTAATTATAAAGCATGAAATTCGCTCAAACAAGTCCACATTTTAGTTAGCTGGATTAAATGTCAAGGCCTTTGTTACTATAAATCAAACAATTTTTAAGACTTCTTTTCAACACTCGAAAGCCTTCATTTTCAACTGATTTTGATGAGTCTTCATACATTGATAAAGTTCTTAAACCCCTCAAACAAGTTCATTTTTCAGTGGCCTAGATTAAAGTTCAGGGGCAGTGTTATTACAAATATACATTTTAAAAATTTACTTTTTAAAATACTCAAAATTAAGTTAAAAAAAATCACAGCCGCCTCCCCAAAAAGAAGCAGTGGTTATTTACTTTCCAACATTACAGTGATATTTATTCCTGAGTATAAAGTAATTAATAAAACCTTCTGATCAGAGTTGTAGTTAATTGTTTAATTTTTAGAATGTAAAATTAAATAATTGTTATCATTTTAACTTTAATCATTTGAAGTCTTGGAAAAGTTTTCATGCAATAGAAAGTCTTCAACATTTCATGAAGCTAAAAGTATGGTAGTAAATATATTGATTTACCCTATCTTAAAAAATGCTGTTAAGATGATTTAGTGCATAGCAAATCAAAGCCGATCTGGTGCCACACTTTTGATGGCTGCCGATATTGGGGATTGCTTTTTCCATAGTTTCATCCAGGTTACCCACTTTAAAAACTGCTAAGCTACCGTTAAATACCCTTTTATTTGAAGTTAAAGCACTCTAACATAATCAAAGGAAGTCAACAGAGAAAGTGAATGCAACAAAATATTTGATAGAACACAAAACTGTCCTTGAAAAAATCAGTGTTATTATCTGTACATGACATTAATATACAGTTATTGTCATCTAAGAAAGGTTATTTATGTGTATGCCCTAATTGTGTAGATATAGGGGATATTACACAGTGAAGTTTGAAAACCATAAATATGGCTCTAGTGAATGGTGGAAAGGATAACCCACCCTCCTTTCCACCAGTCACGAGAGCAATATTTATGGTTTTCAAACTAATCTGTGTAATATTTTTTTTATTATTTATATTGACAATAAACTAAAAATCATGAAAGCTTCCCCGAACAGCTGTGATCATGACAATGTCAGAATGAGGCTATCAACTCCATTTTAGATTCCTTAGCCCGAACATTTTAAAACCATGATGCATCAATATAATATATGCATTACAATGAATTAAGTTTGTGTAACTCTGTAGGATTAATACTTATACATTTGCCATGCCACATAGTCATAATCCGTATCTGTCCCTCTACTCGTCAGAGGAACTATTTTATGTCGGGGAAAACGCTTACATGTGATATGGTTCTTCACTGGAGCATTATAATGTTGAAACAGGCATAACCTACACTGGAGTCCTCCATTCTGTCAGTTAGACTGAAGAGAGCAGACGTCACCCAAAAAAGTAGTCCGGGTCAAAGTTCAGTGTAATAACAAAAGTGTTATTACACTGCAGTGAAATTATACATTTATGAATGAAGGAAATCCTGATATTTCACCTTTATATAAATAATAAAAAGATTTCTTTGGCTAGTGACCATCTTTCCTTACCAGAATTGATTTATTTGATTGTTTTTTACGCCATACTTTACCACAACACCACAACAAGTCGGCTTCCTGTTTCCCTTTAGCACAGAGAGCACCAGGGCACAAGATGAACCACCAAAGTGTGTCATAAAGCGACCCCCTTGAACTGGGCTGGGTTGTTCAAAAGTTTAACCATTCTTAAGCGAACAGCGTAACAAAGAAACTATATTGTGACGTGACGTAACTTAAAAAAATGGTTTTGAGTAAATACACTTTTGAACAACCGGCCAATAGTTGTGATTTTCACATAGGTGCATTTTTATTAAAAAATTTTATGTTTTGATCAAATTAACTCCCCTTTTTGTTATTTATTTACAGAGAAAATCAAAGTCAGACAAGAACAGGACAAACATACAAAAACCACATCCAAGTCACTGAGTGCTATTGAAGAGTTTTGTGAAAAGTTTGACCGTGCTGTCCGGAACAGCATGAGTAAGGTAAGCTCCTGGAATTTATTCAGTGTAGAAAGTACAACAAATTTTGTTATCGAAAATGTCAGTCCGAACAAGACGGAATGTTGAAATCTTCTCATAAACAGGTTCTCTCTAGCTGATTTATGACAAACTTAATAATGTTTAGAAATTCAACTAGTTGTTTCCAAAAGAGAAATATAAGTATTACATAACTGAAGACTAATATTGTATAATTTTTGTCCTTTATAATTAGCCTGAACACCCCTCGGCTGGTAACCCAGGAGATATGGGCGTGGCAATGATGAACGGTGGACAGGGTAGTGGAGTGGTACCAATGCCAGGCCCACCAGGTGGAATGTTGGCGCCAGATCATAAACACTCAATGGAGGTATGCTTTCATTGTTACGATTTTTATTAAGTAGACTGAGACATATATATGGATAAAACATCTTATTTCTATGTGTTCATACATCTACTACATTTAGATTTTAAATGCGCTCAAAGATGATGAAGTAGAATGTGTTATTGAATAAAGGTGTGTCCCTGTTTCTTGCTTTTTTTTTAAAATTCTGTACTAACTGAAATCTAGGTTGTTGCCTCAAAGGTTTGCTTGTATTCCTTCACAATTAGTACTGGGGCACAACTGTCAAATATTTTTCTGCAAAAGTACAGACTAAAACACCATCAAAAAACGAAAACAAACAAACAACAAAATAAAACAAACTACATCCTTAAAATCAATCAACAATAAACAAAACTCTCTATTTTCCATATTACCTGGGACGTTTTAGAAAAGGCTGGCCAAGGTTTATTAATACAGTTATATATATATCTGTTCTTTCTTAAACAAATATTACCACCAGTATAATAATTCAGGGTGTGGTATATTGCTTTGGTATATTGCTTACAGTAATCCATCAAACTACTGTAGCTCCAACAGAACCTCTGGTCTCAATTCAGCCCAAAAAAGTTTTGGCTTGAGTCATATTTTATTTTGGGGGATCACATGTATTTATGTATTAATAGAATACTATAAGGATGCAGCCTATATTTTGTTGATTGATAAGGTATTTAAATCGAGATGATAGAATCTACAGATGGAAAATTTAGCATTTTTACACACTGGTAAGAAATTTGAAACTGTGGATTTAGTAGGGCTGATAATGGCAAAAGATAAGAGGGGTGTTTAGGTATTTGTAAGAAGAGGGGAGGTTGTGCCCCTGTTCAGGGACTAAGTAAATAAGCTGGGGTTTGTGGCTGGTAAAATGGGTCATTTGAACTCACCCTGACATGGGCCCTGAAATCCACACACCCTGCCAATTGGACTAGGCT
>JAVFBZ010187753.1:40887-60006 GCA_032466195.1 Katharina tunicata
ACCCCCCCCCCCCCCCCCCCAACACGCCCCCTCCTGCTATCTTAGCCCCTAAATCCTACAAGGCAAAGTAAGCCATGTTCTGTTGAAAAGACATCTGGAAAAGAGTAGCTAATTTGAAGAAAAAAAGAAGTAGTAGTTCACCCACACTCGCACATGTATGCAATGAGTGTATGTGAAAAAGTTTTACCCTAAATGGCAGCGAGCCTGCATTCAAATAGTATACGATTGTCTTTTTATTATGGATCTTGTACTAAAATTATGTGCCAGAACTTGTGAACATCTGTTACGCACAGGAGGCATTATAAAAAAGCAAAACAAAAACTGTGATTTTTAAGCAAGTACTTTTTTTTTTTACTAATGAAACTAGTAAGGCACTACTGTTATTTATAGACTTTTTTTTACAGCCAATTTAAATAAACTGAGTTAGATCATGTTTTAAAATGTGTTTCCAAAACTCAAGGATGAGATATTACTGGAACTCTCATGGTTTTGAAATATTTAAAATCCTCTTATACTTTAAACACCTATCAATCAATCAATCAATCAATTTTATTCTAAGCCGAGATGATATGCAAAGGCATGCAGAATAAACTCAATGCATTACATGTGTTCAGTTACCCTAGCAGGACAAAGGGAGGATACATGAACAATAGGCACAGCTGTGGACAAAGGTTCCCCTTCCCTGGTGGACAATCACACCTTAGTTTTATTAACAATACCCTGCCAACCCCACCCTCCCCCACTCCACACTCCCCCCACAACTGCATTGCCTTCAGGGGCTTCTTTACCTACTCAGCCCCCTCTTCCAAATTTCAAGAGACAAAGAAAAAAAAGCCTTAGCCAAGGATTGAATGTCCCTGCAAACAATAGTCTTTATGTTCTTACTATGATTTAAAAATGACCCAATGTTGATTCCAAATTTCATACTATGATTTTACTTTGAAATCGTAGACATTTTTAAAAATTGAATGCAGGGATATTGCTGCAGGACTTTCTCATGACCAGTGAGTCATTAACTAAAATGAGCAGATGGTCTACTGGAGGACAAATGCCTTTTGGCAATTTTCTTTAAGTCATTGCTGCCAAGACCAAAATATGTGCTGATGATCCCTTTTTATTTCACATACAAAATGCAAGCTGTTTGTACAATATAATTGCTTCAAATTTTTCTTTGAATCTTCTCGGATGAGAGGGGGGAGGTGTTTTATGAGCATATAAAAATGAACTGCATCCAGTTATTAAAACTTCCTATTTCAAATCATTCATGATAGGAGAGAACTAAAAAAGATTGAGCATGAAAGGTAAATTCCATCAAGTTTTTTTCCAAAACCTTTCTCCTTGTAATATCTGACAAGGAATATATTTTCTTGTGCTCATTTCATGCAAAATCATAATTATTTACCAATAATTGAAATTAACTAGCATTTTGTTAAATTAATACTGTTTTAATATTAGACTTTGATTGATTTGTCTTCCAGATGCCACCACCGAGTGGATATTTAGGTTCTCCGATGAAGAAGTTGGATCACATGGGAGGGTTAATGTCTCATTTTCAAGTGCTTCGTGATCTGCCAGACTCTGCTAGTGAGTCAGGCAGCTCTATTAGTAGCACCTCCTGTCATAGTAAAACAGAGTCCAAGAAACATCCCAGTTTACCCAAAGAGGTAGGTTCAGGAATTTTCAGTTGTCCTGTCCTTTATGTGGGAATGACGTCGTCAGTGATTTGTGAAAGTTTTCCCATCTCTGATGTGTGTATGATGTCTGCGATTTGTGAAAGTTGTCCTATCTCTAATGTGTGTATGATGTCTGTGATTTTTGAAAGTTGTCCTATCTCTAATGTGTGTTTGATGTCCGTGATTTGTGAAAGTTATCCTATCTCTAATGTGTGTTTGATGTCAGTGATTTGTGAAAGTTATCCTATCTCTAATGAGTGTATGATGTCTGATTTGTGAAAGTTATTCTATCTCTAATGTGTGTAAGATGTCTGTCATTTGTGAAAGTTATCCTATCTCTAATGTGTATGATGTCTGTGATATGTGAAAGTTATTCTATCTCTAATGTGTGTAAGATGTCTGTCATTTGTGAAAGTTGTCCTATCTCTAATGTGTGTATGATGTCCTTGATTTATGAAAGTTATTCTTTCTCTAATGTGTGTAAGATGTCAGTGATTTGTGAAAGTTGTCCTATCTCTAATTTGTGTATGATGTCTGTGATTTGTGAAAGTTGTCCTATCTCTAATGTGTGTTTGATGTCCGTGATTTGTGAAAGTTGTCTTATCTCTAATGTGTGTATGATGTCCGTGAATTATGAATGTTATCCTATCTCTTAGGTATGTAAGATGTCTGTGATTTGTGAAAGTTATTCTATCTCTAATGTGTGTATGATGTCCGTGATTTGTGAAAGTTGTCCTATCCCTAATGTGTGCAAGATGTCCGTGATTTGTGAAAGTTGTCCTATCTCTAGTGTGGGAATGTATGAAATTAAAGTTTGGGTTTGTGTGCTATAGCATTATGTTTTTGTCAAAAGATGAGGGCAGCAAAGCAGGTAAATAATGCGTGTTTTGTTCTATAATTAAAGAACCTCCCTTGTCAAATTTATTTAATATTTCTTTATTTTTCAGGCTGTTGCAATGATGTTGGACTGGTTACGGAATCATAAAGACAACCCTTACCCAAATGATGACGAAAAAGCTATGTTAATCAAACAGACTGGGCTGACAATAAACCAGATTAACTACTGGTTCACCAACGCCCGCCGACGGATTCTACCTAAATGGGCGCAGGCCAAAAGTTAGCATTGAGCTGTCTCTATAATTGTGAATATGTTATTCTGTGTGTGATTGTGCCAGCCAGTGAATCAAAGCTAATAGGATAAGCAGTCTCAGGGAAACCACTTTACAACTACCACAAGTCAGATTTCAACCAGAAATACAGATTCAACTAATTTAGTTGAGGAAACTACAGCAGTTTAGATTCTTACAAATTGAGATTGATGACCTTTTGATTTTTTCCAAATTGACCTTTGGTCAAATTAAATGTTGTGTTCATCCTCCCGTTCGAGATCAAATTAAAACTCTTTGTTAGGAGCAATAAATTATTATTATCAAAAACTAACAAATAGACTAAATATTTTTGTGTATTTCTGAGCAAATTATTCTTGTATCGTTACTTCATTTTGTTTCATGCTGATATGGCGCAATACCTTTGTAAAGTCTCATGAAGTTGCAACCATTCATTGATTTCTTCTCATGAAAATTGTCTCATGGTCTTCTATTTTTCTTCTCTTGTCTATATTTCTACTGCTTTCTCCCTATCGATCTTATTCTCTTTTTTAACTTTTGTTATCTGTTAAACTGTTACGTTTCTTAGATTTCAGCTGTGCTGTCAAATGTATATACTTGTATTCGTCTCCAAATACTATATTTACTAGCATTTTATGTGTTTGAGATTTTTAATACAGTTAATAAAAACGAACAAAAAACCAGGACATCAGCAATTTTTACGACATTTTCTGTCTGTATTATGGTCAACTTTATATAGATATCCACAGCATTTGGGATTCTCCACTGCAGAAATAAAATTTGCAAGGGAGGTAACTCGTCATGTTTTTCTGCGAAATACTTTCCGTGTTGGATTTGTTGATATTTCTTGTTCTTCAAACTATTACTTGTATTCTTGTTCTGTGAAATTGTTACATTAAATTTTAGTTTCTTGTATTTTTATTTAATGTCTATAAGGTTGTTGGCACAGTGCTGTAACATTTCGGCCATCAATTAATAACTTTCTTTTAAAAGCATAATATATTCATATGAGCGAAAACGTGTCATTTATCTTATAAAAAGATCTCTATATTTTTAAGTATGTATATTTGATGCAGTTTGCAAAGAAATATCTTATGGATGTAAGCTGGACGTGACAGTGTCCAGGATTCAGGATTTTTTGAAAACATAATATAAGGACGAAAGCCTTATACCTGAAGAAAATCAGTCTTTATTTTAGTAAATGACCTATTCCATTAGATTGGAATATTCAAACCCTACACATTTACGTTCATAAGCAATTTCCATGTAATGACAAACCCTCTCTATTTGATAGTGGCAGCTGCAAAACATTTTTAATGATATTTTCTAATTTCTGTTGCCTGCAGGATTGTCATCTTTTGGGGGTTGTCTGTTGTATGCAATAATACGTCTCATCTTACATCCTTTTAATTATATATCCAATCTAATCCATACTTTAAAGCAATATTGACCTTCCACAAGTGCCTTTGATTTTGGTTGTGGTTAACATTTTAAGAGCATGTCTTCCCATGGGGTACCGTTAAAACTCCCACAATACGTCCAATAAAAGCCATTTTCGTCATAAAACGGGTATTTTTGTACATTAAGTCATTATTGTCTCTGCTGTAAGGCTGCAGTTCCGTGGGGCTGCTTCTTGTGTTTGCATGCTACATGACAAGTATTCTGCCTATACACTTCATATGCAACGAACCTTTATATTAGATTAGAATCTTAATAGGCTGCAGCGCTTATATTGTTTCTCAGTTTTACCTGTTTATATTATTTTCGTACTAGAACATGACAGCATGTTGTACAAATTTGAAAATAAACTTTGATTGTATATAAATAAAAATGATTTCGTTGTCATTTTGGATAATAAGATAAGTGTTTATTGATCAAGATTTTTTTAACAACTATTGATTTAATACCTACGCTTTTGTCACAGTGTTGTGATTCAGTCTATTAGGTGAATTTTGGATACATTAACCAAGTGTTCATTATTTTCAGAGACTGATCTTCACAGTTGCGCGAGATTGTGCCGAAGTTAGGTGATGTTTTTAAAGCTGGGAAATGTTTTTTTTGTGTTTCTTTTTAGACTTTCTCATCAGTTTAATAGGGTCTATTTAACCCCGCCGGCATGTTCTTTAGTAAGGTCATTAGAAACTTAATTGAGACAGGATCAAACTTTAATTTCACAACAACATTATTATGGATTAACAACTTTTGCATTTATTAGGTGACAACGTTTCGGTGTTGGTTCTTACACCGTTATCAACTCATTGTCATATTAACTTGATACCGGTTTACGAACACACCAAAACATTGTCACCTAATAAATGCAGAAGTTGTTTATCCGTAATAATGTTGTTGTGAAATTATTGTGTACTTCCAACTTCTAAATGCCACTTAAACAAGGATCAAACTTGTTTAACCGTCTGTATCTAAAACAATCTGACATAAAAATGATGCGGTTGGATGGGCGTTAACCTTCTGTGCGCTGCCGTTCTTGTTTCTTTGGCCGTTTGTTCATTACAACATTACATGTGCATACGTGTTAGGTAAACAGCCTGACCGGAACCGCTCAAATCATTGAACTGATAATCTTTGGATGGGCTTATATGCTTTATCTTACACCAACTCGCTAGGATGCGCTGAGTGGAGTCAATTGACTTCATCGCCCAGTAATGTGTTTTTGTGTAAATAATGAGCTCAGGACCTTTGGCAAAATTCCTCTAAAGACAAACTTGTCGATTAAAAACTGAAAACTACTGATTGTTTCAGATTATCTCGCGTCATTTTGCCTTCATTATAATCTTTAGATTAGCATGTTGGGTTTGACGGTCATTAATTCTCCACCAAGCAATAGCTCGCATTCTGTTTCTTTAAACGACCATTTTTGTACTTATTTTCTTTCTATCTGTGACTGCATGAGGTCTGACGTTCTGCAATTAGGACGAAACGCTCTATGAGTTTCAAATAAATAAGACAGTTACTTTGTACTTTTAAGGTATTGTTATAGCGACACATTCAAACTAATTTCGATATAACAACTTTTATTTACAAACACGATAAACATATATGACTTTGAAGGGTGCACTGACTTTATAAATAATATAATAATAAAAAGAAAGACACAAGCAAATAATCTTCGAAGTATAAGAAAAAAATAAAACTTTTCAATAGAAGCCAAAGTAAACTTTGCCGTTCATTAATTAATACTGCATTGATTACTAGTAATACTGGTGCGGACAATTGCAGTTTAAATATAAATAGCTAAACAAAGTTTTATACAATAATTTTTAACGTAGCTTTGCAGGACTTTATCACATCTTGGGGTCGATTTATTGCAAAGGTTTTTTGTTTCTATTCAACCAATAGGTTTTTATGAATTTCACTTCGATTTGGACACATGTTACGGTAACGGAATACAATATGCTAGTTACCTTTTACGCGGGTTAGTTTTCTATGAAGCAAATGAGGCACGATGAATCACTTTGATTGTCCCAACTTGCTGATTAAGTCTATTTGGCAATAAAATTACATCCTACTCCCAATGGCATTTTGTTATGCCGACCACCTGGACGACTCCACTACATGTATCTGGCCTTCCATAAAAATGGAAGGTTAGTCAGCGCGAGTTTAGATAACGAACATTCAGTACCCCTCAGAGAGTACGTAGTCGTGGGTTCGATTTCCCGCAAGGGTGTCATCCAGCAAAATTTTCTGAACTACAATCTGTTCGCCCTCAGAGAGTGTCATCCCAAAAAAGCATAAACAAAACGCCGAACAAACTGTTAATGGTAACTTTTTAAACAACACAAAAAATATTTCATTGCTATCAGCTTTAGGAGCTATGACAACCACCTATCCGAGGGGTAGTGATTCCGTTGTTAGCTAGCTGACTTTTTATTTTTATAGAAGGCCGGATAGATGTGTGGTCGGTGGCCGACATTTACTGCTAGCAATTTGGTGCCTGATGCTGTGAGTCGTGGGTTCGATTCCCGCAAGCGTTTCAGCCTTCAACATTTTCTGAACTAGAATATATTCAGTCCCAGATCGTGCCATCACGGAAACGAAAATATGTCAATGTAGACATTCTGCCGGTGTGCAATAGGAATATTAGCCAGATTCAGCCAAGAGATAGATTTTTACCCCCGCATAACCTGGGCGTTGATGCCATCAAAGGAATGTTTCTTCCCGCTTTGAACACTGTGACGTAAATCTGGAGCTGTTTCTTGGAATGTTTTATGGAACTTTTGGTGTACCAGACTTTTACAAAAACTCTCCTGGATCTGTAGCAACGTTGTTTGTGGTCGCGGAGTGCCATGGCCCGGCATCCAGTCGAATCTATTGTCATTCTTGTACTCTAAGTCATAGGTGGGAAACTCTTTTTCATATAGAGTTGCCTCTGGTAAGCTTCGACTTAAGTTCATTTGTGCAATATTTGTGGACCTGCTTGCAAAGTCATTTCTTCGAGACACCGACGACATTGGGCGGCGATCAGAAAACCTTACAACAGCTGTCGAAGACGGCATTGTTTTCTCTCTACGTAAACTGTCACTGATGCCAGGAATTGACACAATACCTGTGTCACAATCATGGCACTCGTTTTCTCTCTTCCATTGAGCATGTCTACTTGTATATTGGATGGTGTTCAGCGGTCCAGATTTGGAGAGAGGATGGGATTCGTCATCAAACCGGACGGACTTCATGGGGAATTTAGAAAACTCCGTGTTTACATTTTTAAGAAGCTGATTTTCTGAGCTCATTACCCGCTGTGGGTCTCTTTTGGCATATCGGGGCAACTCGTTTTCCTGGAGAAACTTTAAGACATTATAGCTGTCTCCTTGTGTACTGTTCTTTTGCATCGTCTCCCCTTCCTGCGCTTTCACGCCTGACATTTTGGCGGTGGGTTGTAACCATTCTTTCTGAGTTTGTTTTTTAGTTTCATGGGCTAGGATTATCTCCCTTGGTGGCGTGTATTGTCCAATAAACTTCTGTCCATTAACGACCGTGCTGCATTCAACAGCGTCTTTCATCTGTTTGCTGAGCTCGGACGGTACATGGATAGCGTCCACATGTGACGACATTGTGTTCATCATAAATGGGCCAGATTTCTCATATTCGTTCAAAGAATCATAAAGTTTGTAAGGGTCATAGTTAGTTTGATAAAGCCCTGCCCTTTCTTCATTAAAAGTTTTCTCGTGGTTATAAAACACAGTTGGTTTATCAGTATCATTTAAATGCTGATATTTAATGTTCAGAAGTTCAATGTCGTTTTCAGGTTTACGAACATCAAGATCTTTCCATCGGTTTTGGGCTTCAATTTGTTGGAATGTTTCGTTTTGAGCTTCTTTCATGTCGTCGAGGTAACTGATTTTTTTTGTCTGGGATTCTGCAATGGCGAACATATCGGTGGATTGAGCTACCTCTTGGTGATTTTGAAACTCGTCACCTGATTGGTTCACGCCTATACCATCTGGGAATTCCCCTCCAGGAAAGTTTACATACTTGGTACCATTTAGTAGTCGACTTTCTTCTATTTCATTCAATGTATTTAATCTACAAACACAAGAATGAAGAGCGTAAAAAAAACCCCGATAACATGAATAAAACGGGGTTAAATAACGAAAGACAGAACATTTTCAAGAAAAAAAATCATGGTATAAAAAGGTGTGACACGAAAACAAAAAGAATGATTTGAATATGCGAGGTTATGATGAAGGGTCGATAGTGGTTAGATGGCTTCGATGGAATTGATTGGATTTATTTACCTTGGTTCGCATATTTTGTTCTCTGTTTCCATGGGATCAGGAAGGGAGGTAAGCCGTCTGGCTATGCGTCCTTCCGCTGGTCTAGGTGGATCAAATGTGTTTATTGATCGTGGATACTGTTTAAAATATATGTTGAAAGGATAGGGTGAGTCTGATGATATCAAATTTACAAGCAGCATTCATAAGGGTCAACTATCATGCATTAAACATTGCGTTTAAAAGTAGTAAGGGGAAAAGCAACATGCCACAGCTTAATGAGAAATTATTTGGAATCATTTTGCTGCTCTTTTAAACTTACAAATCTTCGCTCGGACTGCTTAGAACAATGGCCTTTAGTTCAGAAATAAAACCCTTAACAATATCACGTTTTAGCCTTACCAGGTTGTCATCTGCGGCTCCAGTAGCATATAATATAGCCATCTTTTCGTCGTAATTATCTAGTGCCATTACGTTAGCGTCCCCTAGACCCGTATGTGTCAAATCGTAACTCGTCTGCCAATGGCTTCTCTCTACGTTACGTAAGGTGTTCGCTGTTCTTGGTCCCACCGTCATTTCAGGTGACCTATCCTGCAGATTTGGGCAGTTCAATTTGGGTGGGTAAGGGTAATAGGACTGGCGACCACCGTGAGTTTTAACAAGCTGAAATAAGATTGGCATAAAAAATTGAACTTTCATACTGTTACTCAAAAAATTATTTCTACAAAAATCATAGCTTAAAAAAAAAAAACACTTTCAAATTGACTCACCCGTATGAGTGAAGTGAGAACAAATTATAACTATAGACAAACTGACTGAATCAAATAGGCTTTTTTTACCTGATCAAAACCGGTCTCTCCAAGCCAAACCAATGGTCGTTTTTCCGATTCACTCGGCAAGTCCTGGATTTCATGCCGCAGACCAGAACCTTAAACAGATTATATGTGTAATTTAAACAGGTTTGATTTACCTACAGTAATATTAAATAACCGAATTCACACTAATGTAACAGCCAAAATAATTGTTTTAAGCTATACAAACCGTTACAAATGTTATTCCAAAAATAGTAAAGAGCACTTTTTTACTCACGAATTTATTTAATATTGCATGCTTGACAAATGAAATGTGTAATTTGCCAGAACGAGCCTATAATGCTCAGCGGATGCCCTTTCAAAATTGATTATTGTTGATAGCTGACGATGATATTTATTAAATGCTCCTTGGAACATCAACAGGAAATGCACCTTTCGTTTTGCTGACGATGGTGACGTCATAAGGATTGGCCGGCATTTCGTTGTTGATTGGCTGGCTTCGAGCTTGGATGCCTCGTTTTGGATCTTGTGGTGAGTCGAACTTTGGTATAAGAGCATTTCTAGGAATATGAGAGCTGTACGGATGCTCAGCAGGAAAAGGCTTGTTGATAAGTAAAGGCCTAAGGAAATAAAATAAAAGTAAAACTAAACAAAAAAGATTTTTTTGTAATTTTGTTGTTGTTATTTTGTAATGACCTCTTTAAGTTCTGAACTTTATTTACATAATTATTTTGCGATGTGTAATAACAAAACGGTAGCACGACCATTGCTTAAACAGATACAACTCCTAGCATCAATATATTTCAGCACCAGTTCGAATGGGCCCAAATAACATCCGCACGATTGCAGGTCAAAAGTAATTTAGTGGATTTCGTCCTGGATATCTCCCTTTACTCCACCACTAACAGCGGTAATTAAAATAACCGAAAACAAGGCGTTACTTGATTGTATAAACTTACCCCATATTACAGTTCTGTGGGTTTGGCAATCTGAAATGAAAACGGGGTACATATTTTACATCAAGTTCTATTTTTTGGTAGATATCTATTTATCTATTTACCATAACCCTCAAATAGTCCTTAGATTTATGAGAAAGCCAATGAACCATAGCAAACTTCTTATACGAATTTATTTCTAAAGCTATCATATGAATTAACCAAAACTTAAATATTTACTGTGAACTTTAACTATTTGTCTGGGACATATTTATGTTTATTACTAAACGTTGAATTCAGTTCAATTGCAATTTATAATAATAAGATACAGCATCACCGCATTTATTTCAATACAGGTAAGTGAAACGGGTGTACCTTTTATTTTACCATACCAGCGCTAACTGAGATGTCCGCGTTCATTATCTTGAATCTTGAATTATATTGATACTTACAGTTGATCTGTCATACGAACATGGCTCAGTTTTAAAGGAGTCAATGTGTATTTCTGTTTGGTGTCATCTCCACTAAGAATAAAAAAAAAATATCGATGCTAAAATTGGTTGGTGTACGTATAGAACCTAACCTATGAAGGTTGACTAATAACACTTCCAGTAATGCGGTAGAAAAACAAACAAACAAAAAACAAACAACAACACTTTTATGGAACGAATAGTTGTGTTGCTTAAGTTTGTGAAAATGTTAATTCATATTTCAGATTCAGTTATATAATTTGCCTCAATTGCCACATATGACAGGCGTATAACAGAAGTTATTGAAGTAGCCTGATCGAGTTTGAAGCGTATAAGGGGAGATAACTCATGAAGGTCTTACTAATCGCCGAATTAAAAATTTAATACGGGTAGTCACAGAGAGCTAATTGTGCGTAAGAACCAATCGAAGTGTCATAAATACTGTAAGATAACACGGACAACGACATGTATTCAACGATAGAGTACTTTGTGACATGACCCTGGGTGTTATTAGCACTGGCAAAGATTAAACATGTGTAGATGACACGTTAGATGACAAATGCAAACAACCCAACTCTTACTGGTCTAGCCAGTAGACGGTTATTAAGTAAGGTATAAATTGTTCTGATATAACACCACAGAAAACAACACCGTCAGAAGGCAAAATGCCCTCTTAAGTAGGCTTGTATAACGGAGGACCCAGCAAATAAATTACAGGTCACCTTGGGAAAAGTGCACCAGTTTTTGTTTCTTTAAATATATATAAATAAAAAAATATATATGCAAAGAATATATAAATATATATTATCGTGTTAAATTACGACGGAAAACAGTGGGCCTGTGTATAGGTGCTTATCGATATTTGCCCAGACTTTCCCGATAATTCAGGCTGTATTTTACCAGGACCTCATTGTCTGATTGGGTAGTAATGGCCCTTTAAACATAATGTCCCAGGTTTGAATCCCAGTGGGGGTAGAGCTTATAAGCATATTTTCTTAACATTTGTGAAAATATAGGCATTTGATTAATTAATGGTATTAAATCAAGCAGACTAATTTATACTTATTATAGATGTAAACGTTCATATTTTAACCTTCATGTGTAACACGTACCTGTATTGCCAGGTAGGTTTCTTTGCTACCCAGACCTTTTCCTTGGCCTCCGCCCTCAGAATACCCGTTCCCCATTCTGTGGGCTCTTCTTTACAGAGATCCCCGGCCCGGAATAGCTCCATTGAGGTCATTGTCTTGTAAAGAACTAAAAAGTCTCAAGGCATAAATGAAATAGAACAAGACTGTGCCTCTACAGTTGCATTTTTAGCCCAGAGGCCTCCTATTTGCTTTAAGTCGAATGGGTGGTATGGTCTTATCGCACTTTATGACTCCCGGTTCAGTAGTTGTTCGCGTCCTCGTTGCTAAGGTGCCATGTAAAACTAATACATTGCCAGACAAGGGGAACAACTCGCATTGATAAATAAGACAAGCATCTGCCAGAGCGTGAAGTTTGATATAAGCCCCATTAAAGGCAACCGCATATATAATGCCTTCAGGGTTTAACATGAATAATAAATACACAGGCGGTCATGTTAATCGAACCGGGGACATAAAACTGTTACAACTGGTGGGATTAGACAGTTGGGCTGCCAATGGGAATTAAACCACGAAACAACACACACGGAAAAGAAGCATAGCTTAACCCTTTTTTCACTTCGATACACGCATCTGTCACATTGATTCAGGTCTATTAAATACAAATTCACAGGGATAATTCGCAGTTATACAACACAAACGTACGAGTCTATTTCGTTGGGCAGACTGCTCAATAATAAATTATAATTAAAGCCGTAAATATACATATCTCTAGGCTACATTAAAAATATATATAAATATCTATAAAATGGGCGCAGTTTGGCTCGGAGGGCTTAGTGGATTACTTAGCTTAAGTAGCTTAATTGTAAGCTTTTCGTTCCAGATGGAAAATAGAGGCTTAACAGTGGGTACCAGCTGGCATTTTTATTAAACCGTAATATACTTGGTTGTGCAAAGACGTTCCAGCGCCGTCGCTATCCGTCTATGCCGTTGCAAGGTTCCAGTGCACAACAATGTGTATCAGCACCGATCACTTTAATCTTCAACATAACAGACTTGAGTGATATCCATGATTTTAAACAGGACAGTATCCAGCTTTATTGAGAATTATTGGTTTGTCTTGATATTTACTTTCTCTCAGGTATTTGTTTCGTTGACAACCTTCTGTGAGACGACTTTCATCATTATAGGGATCTATGTTATTTTAATTTAAATTTTAAGTCGTTTAAGTTACTTCAAGCCAAAGGAACACTTTTCTATCCAAAAAGTGTTCAGCATACCAGCATTAGTCAGTGGACAGCCGAATATTCGATCCCTACATTGTTGTAAAGTATTTTTCTTCGGTGAACGTCAAATAAGGCATTTCTTAACAGAGGAATATTGTCCTTCCATTTTCAAATTTCATGTGATATATGTTTTATATATTGTTGATATATCTTATTATCTATGTGCACTAGTCTACATCAATATATCAATTATATATTAAACGTGTATCACATACGGTAAAACGAAAAAGACGAGATAAACTGGACATGGAAAATAAAACATAATGTGTATTTTTACACTGAAAGCTGTGATTGATTAAAACTTGCTTTACACTTATTGGCAGTGATGGTCACATGTAAAACATTTGTATTGTTTGCCTTTGGTATTCTAATTCTTATTCTTACAATTCTTAATGGTGTAAGACAATGATTAGTTGTTTCCCCTTGTGTACTTTCTTTGTACATCAATGGCCTAGATGCTAGACTAATAACCAGTGTATATGTGAGGTTCCCGGTCTGTTTACTAATGATTTAATGTAGACCTATGTAGATGATCTTTGTCCAATTTGTCAAACTGTAAATAATGTTAACTCCACACATCCTATCACGATCTATTATAAAGTACAAAACAGACTGTGTATGTCATTCCAAGGTTATTGTTTACGGGACCGATACGTTATTACCGGAATGCAATGTCATTCCAAGGTTATTGTTTACGGGACCGATAGGTAATAAGCCGAATGTAAAGTTAAATGTTGTTCCCTCAATGTATACTGACTATCACTGTTACCTGGCTCATATATCTGTAAGCGGTGTTCCTGTGCAAATATTTTACCAAGAAAGTTTCGAGTTTGTAGCACATTTGTAAAAAAGTCATAATTGTGATAAAATTCCTGCAATATCACGGTCACCTGGCTTGTATGTGTTGGATAGTAAATAACATGTGTTATTAAAAATTTACCGTTTTGCGTGTTTATTATGATCGCGACAGACAAACAATCGAGAAAAAAGAAAGAATAAAGAAATCGGTTTTATTAAATTATTTTAATTTGTCCTTATATACCTCATTATATTATAGATAAACACATGTTCTGAAACACGACGCCCAAGTCACTAAGACACCTCTCCATACTTATACTTTTGTCAAGAGTAATCACACTGGCACAGGGATATCGACTAATTAAAACCGATAAATCATCTCGTGTTCTACATAAATTCTCAGAGACAAGTTTCAAGTTAGATCTGAATCTCGAGTTGTCTGGATAAGCTAAAGGCGTATCTCGAGAAAAAGCAATACATGTAACATATAAATTGTAAAGAACATTTTTAGCGAATATGTAACACACATAGATATTTTGATATGGGTGAATTTATTCTATTTATGCTAATATAGAATATATTTATTCGTATTTTGTATATGTATTTATATCCCGTAGGTTGATGAATGATATGAATTAAAACATTATTTCCAAAATCGTGGCAATGCTCAAAGTCGTTAATATTGCAAGTTGTAAATTCAGCAAGAAAAGGTTAACGTTCCGTTACCACAGGGAAGTCCAGGGGCTGTGAATTAGGTAGAAGGTCAACTGCCTATGCATGTTGTCGCTCATATAGTCCTTTCGATTTAAAGATGTGTTGTTAATGGATGGAGATATCAAGGTGGATATGCTGGGATTATTCATTATAGGAATATATTGTGTTTGTATATAAAAGAAGACACCCACGATACCTCGCGGAAATATTTGTTGAAAACTAGTATTAGATTAAAAAAAAGATTAGCTCTTTAGCGTTTCTCTGGAAATATTCATGAATTGTTTGTCACCTGGAATACATGACAGTCATAACCGGGTGGCGAGTGTTTGACCCTTGGCATTTCATTTGATGTTCACAGCGGAGGTTAGCAGTGGCTCCAAGTCATTAATTTGTAAGAATCTCTGGAAGATATTGCATGATTGACTTCTATAATATATGGATAAGCGACTAGGCCTACATTGATTATCGGATATTACGCAGACAATGTGTTTATACAATCCCAAAGGCCTTACATTCTATATTCATCCACGTATGTAACACGCGTTTAACTCACAGTTCTAAAATTCCAATTTACCATCTTGTATCAATTTACCATATACATTTTTTTTTATTTCTTCTCTCTCATTATAACCGGAGAGTTTATGCAGGCGGTCAGTCGCATGCTCACTTCGGTTAAGTTCAACACTCTGGTAGTACATTATATGTATATCTAGCCGCGTTTAGGTCCAGAGCCTAAACCCCAAATAGATTAAACAATATTGCTGATATCTGTGATTTTTGCTCAGACCACGACAGAATCAGTAAAACCGCTAACGCAGCATAGTATTTCAACCTTTTGGTTTGTTCTATAAATACCTCTCCAGCGTTTTATCGTCAATTGAAAACTGTTTTAGAAGTTGAGTAGGTTGTTTGTTGTACTGCAGAGTGTTTGCAGAAAATGTTATATCAAAGGTTAAACAATTAATTGACATTAATGATCTCAGACAGGAAAGGACTTAATGTTTCCCTTGGACTGCGAACAATAAAACCTCTTTAATGAATCATTTATGTCATTGGTTTGGAGCGTTTTCTGAACGATTTGATAATTTATCGACCTGAACTAATGACGCAGCAAAGCAATTCCGGTCGTCGGCTCTACAGTATAAGACGCACTAAGTGACTATTTTAAATGTACACTGCCCTGGAATCTAAATAACTTTTTATTGGCTTGAAAGCTTTACGATTCCATTTTAAGACAGTAGTGTTTTCCTTGGATACCTTATCAGAAACAATTGTGTTACATAAGTTTTACGCAATTGATACAATTAATTTTAAACCGAAATTCTCTTAGCCTTTTGCTTTGTAGAGTATTTAATACTATTATCCAAAGTACACTTTGAGTAGAAAAAGAATACAAATAGAAATTGCATATGCACAAGCTGCATAGAATGCAAATAGAAATTACATAACGAGTTTGATAAATGGCATTCCTGATAATCCTACTTATCGCATACTATATTAATTATTGGAATTATTGGTAATACAGCTTATAATGATTGATCAGGGAATTTAATTTGCATGCACACGAGAACAAACGCATGTACATGCTGAGTGCTTTTTATTTGATTGCCACACAACTCAATTGCCACACAACTCAATGTAACCCCTAAAATATATATAACTTAACAAACCTTGCATCTATATGTATCTAACAAGTTTGACCAAGCATGATAAGAAAGTTTACCCCTAAAATATATATAACTTAACAAACCTTGCATCTATATGTATCTAACAAGTTTGACCAAGCATGATAAGAAAGTTTCCTATTTCAGGCACTTTCAAACAAGCGTGAAAAAAGAAGTGTAGGGATATCCCACGTGAGTCAGCCCTTACCAAGTAGCTTGATTGGTTGTTATTTTGTATGGAAATTTCGTTGTCCAGTCAAAATTGTCTGTCAGTTATGTCACTGGATTACTTAGGTTTGTTATGTCACTGCTGTTATTACACTCATAATGCCCAAAGCATGGGATAGAAATGGTTTAAAAGCATACTGTCTCGTATTTCAGAGGATTAATTGGAGATCTACATAGCCATGATTAAGACTTCCTTAGTATATGTGTTTGCTTGGCTACTGATTATTTCACATCATGGCTGGGCCAATGATAGTGGTCGAGCAAAGCACCCCTGCCTCTCACAAGGAACTGGCAACATTTTTACAGATATTTTCCAACATTGTCGAAGGAGGAATCAACTTTTTGAATAGTGCTGAAAAAACAAAACATGTGGTAGCTGAGTGCTACACTTTACCCACTTTCTTCTAATTGTTGGGAGGAAAAGTTTCCAAATCTTTATTCTGTTGAATTGTGTCCTTAAAATGTTGTAGATATTGATAAACCATGGAATTCAATATCTGCTCTCCACAGCAGGATACAAAAATGAACCAAATTGGAGCGCTATAGCTGCTCGTTGAGACTTGGCCTTTTGTTCATAAAACACCCATGTCTATTTGCTTGACACAGTCAATGCGCTGTAGACACCAATCAATATCTCTATACTTCAATAGAATCTGTCAATACGTTATAAAGTGTTGACCCGTAGTCACTGCTAGCCTCCACTATGAACGTCTAATGAAATATCAAGGGTCACTCCCAGGAATTCGCTACCCGGTTTTATCTTCCATGTATTTCAATAGACAGATTGCCAGTTAATACAGTCTGACTGAAGTTATCTTTTATGTTTCAAATGCATTCGGTAAGCGAACTTTCTGCTAATTTCATAAGGGGTTTGTTGTTGCTGAAAAACATAAAATAAAATAAAAATGTAGCAACAAACAGAATATACGTTAACATGTTGTATATGTAAACATCGCTCACGTGGTACCGGGCTGCGCCACGGCTCAGTAAGATGAGCGTTGGATTGCCAAGTCGGATTTCACTGAGCCGGTATAGGTTCGAATCCCTTGTCAACCTTATGCATATGAGGGATGCCCTCCAGTTGCTGCGCAGAATATGGGTGTTTTTTTTCTTCTGGTTTCCACCATAGAGCGGCAACGCAAAGTTGTGATGAAAATGGGGTTAAACAACAATCACATAGTATTTTCGTTTTTTGGGATAACACTTTCTGATACTGAACAGATTCTAGTTCAGAAAATTGTGCAGACTGAGACCCTTGCGGGAATCGAACCCACGACTCTCGGAGTCAGTCACCAAGTCGCCAGCAGTAAATGCCGGCCACCTATACCACTCAGCCATCCGACCTTCTTCAAAATAGAAGGCTAGCTAGCTGGAGTCTAGATGGCGGACGTAATCTGTTCAGTATCAGAAAGTGTTATCCCAAAAAACGAAAATACTGTATAAGACACAAAATTATTTCAACAATCACATAAATGGATAAAGTAAATAAAATTGTTTTGTTAGCAATCAAGATGTCGTCAGTGTACATTTTAACCTTCTTATCGTTTCTGTTGTCCACTGAGTAGTCTTGTATTATTTAAAGCGAATAATGGGTTACTAAATAGCATAAGACAGGGTACCTACCATGAGACGTTATTGTTTTGCCTTTGTAATTTAACAGATCGTTACTTACTCTTGCAGCTTTCCGTGTACGATATACTGATCAGTTAGCAATGATGTTTTCGGTGAGTTGATATTTCTGCAGATCTAATTCATCGTTATTTTGTTTTTCATTGTCCTGCAAACACCAGAGGTCACAAAAGTTTGCAACAATGACGTAAAAACTACGTAATGTTTACACTCTTTGGTTCGCTCAATACTTCTCTCTCTGTGAACTTCTGAATTTGATTACATATATAATCAATAATTGCGAAAAGTGACATTCACGAAATACACAAGAGCTTACTAAACATAAATATTTAAAGAAATCTTCATTCCGAATCGTTACTTCTTTGAAGGATTGTAATTCCCGTTGTGGAGTGAGTCTTGATGTGGATTTCCGGAAGAATATTGCTGCAAATATTCGTTCACATTCAGGCTTATTGGACGTTTTCTTCTCCCGTCACAGTTGTTTGAGTGGTTCAGACGACACAATAGAGCACGTTCTTCTTGACTATTTTTGTTGTTGCATAACTTTTGAACCTATGAATGACTTTGCAGAGAAGACAGCGAGAGTAGCAACACATTTCGATGGACGATTAAGCTGCACGAACAGCACATCGCTATTTCTTTAGACACTTGTCCCTTAATGCAAACTCGTCTAAATCAGCAAACACCATTCAATATCTCGGAACTGCAATAGAATCTGTCATAACGTTACACATTTGTAGGTCGAAGCCAAGGTCAGCCTCCAGTGTCATGACATGTCAAGGGTCTCTCCCAGGAACTCGCCATCCGGTTATCTCTGTCTTGCATTTTAGTGACAGATTTCCATTGAATATAATCTCAAAGAAATCTCGTATAACTTATACACTCTTCAAAAAAAAGAAACGCAAAACCCAAATATCAATGTAAATTTGATGGTATTCAAGGACGTGTAGATCAGCGGAAAACAAA